>JAASAO010002183.1:0-173889 GCA_017311375.1 Mytilus coruscus | reverse complement strand
ATGCATTTACACTACACAAGTAACTAACCATTACCACTACAGGTACACAGTGCACTAACCATCACCAACACATTCATGTACACTACACACATCAAATCATCACCACAACAAGTACATAGTAAACTAACAACAACTACATACATGTACACAGCACACTCACCCTCACCAATACTTAAATGTACACACAGTTAACTTATCTTCAGTTCATGTACACAGAACACTGACTATCATTGCTATGTACATGTATATGGTTATATAACCATCACCACTACATGTAAACAGTACACTCACCATCACCATGCAATACATACATGTACACTACACAGGAAAATCACCATCACCACTGCAGGTACAAAGTTCACTTAGCACCACCAACTATACATACATGTACAATGTACACAGTAAACTCACCATCACCAATACATACATGTACACTACACAGGAAAATCACCATCACCACTGCAGGTACAATGTACACTAAACACCACCACAACTACAGACATGTACAATGTACACAGTATACTCACCATCACCATTACATACATATAACTTATCACCTAGTGCATGTACATGTACACAATATACTGACTACTGCTAGATACATGTAAGCTTACCGTGACCACTTCATACATGTACACAATACACTCACCATCACCAAATATTACATATAACTTATCACTAGTACATGTTCACAGTACACTGACTATCACTACTATGTACATGTATACAGTTTTTAACCATCACCACTACATATGCATGTTCACAGCTTACTTACAAAGTTACCATTAACACTAGGTAAACAGTTCACATACCATTTCCTATAAGTACATTTTCATCCAAATATGAACTCCCTCAAGTACTCCATTATGTTGAAAGCATTCCCAATACTAATTTTAATCTATCTATTTTCATGATTTTAGAAGCCAGTTTCGGTGCCATTAAACAAAGTTCAAGGAAATGGACTATTGAAATATGACCTTAATAGTGTGCCTCCAAAGCGTAAAAAGACCAATGGTGTGAAAATTTCTCATCAACAAAGGAATACAACAAAATGCAATGCTTCTGTGGATGATGTAGTAGAAACTAGTATCAGGAACAATTTTGTAAGTTTCTATTATCTATAAAAATATTAAACAGAACTTTCAATACATTTAAATAATCAAATAGTGCCAAAGTCGTAACTCCACTACTAACCGTATATATTGAAATAAGCCCCACCTCCCTACTAACCTAATATGGAATATACCGTAAATGGGGTTATTTTGGTTGTTGTTTTATTTTGGTTTATTTGGTGCCTCCAACAAAAGTGCCAAAATTAAACACACGAAAATAAAGCAAACACTAAAAATCGAAACACCAAAATTGGGTAACCGGTACAGCGACAATATCGTATTGTTAATTATTGGATAAAATATTTTATGTTATTATATCTTCCGTATATTTCCTACAATTCTACACATAGCTAAATCTGCAAATAAATACCTGGTATAATTTGACAACAACACTATATAATTTTTACTCAATTGTCAATTTTCGGAAATTGTAAAGAAAACACAATATGAATGTTTATTCACATGTCATAGACATGCCAGGTTATTGCTGATTAGACACCGTTATTGGTAATTAGAATATTAAAACTCTTTGTAATCCTTTATCTTGAATTAATTAACATGTACTGCCAGAGGCATAAGGATTAGAATTTAAATCCTTGATTGTCAATAAATTGACATGTACTGCAATAAAGATGATTAAAATTTATTTCATATGACATTTAAAAAAATAAATAATCTATTTAAAAAGTGTTTTAATGTTTAAGATTTTATTCATATTTTCTTTCAGCTTTGAACCACAATATACAGAATTATTTGCAATTGCATCCGTATCAGATTCCTTCATTAAGTTAACTTTGTCGTGTTTCTAGTTTGAGAAATTCAATGATGTTTTGTCATTCAACGGGTAAATAAAGGCAAGTATGAATGAGCTTGCTCACTCAGATTGACTTGTTCCAACATTAAACATTTCAATTGGACGAAGCACCAAAATTACACACACCAAAATAAAACACATGCCTTTTGAGAGAAACCACCAAAATATCCTGACGCCAAAATTTCCCAATTTAAGGTACACGGTTTCCACATGGGCATTTTAACCAATCATATTCCTAGAAATGTAAATGAGGTAAGATAATATCTATTAACCACACACGATACATACAGACAGTATCTAATAACCACAGACAGCACATACAGACTGTATCTAATAACCACTAACAACACATACAGACAGTATCTAATAACCACAGACAGCATATACAGACAGTATCTAATAACCATAGACAACACATACAGACAGTATCTAATAACCACAGACAGTACATACAGACAGTATCTAATAACCACAGACAGTACATACAGACAGTATCTAATAACCACAGACAGTACATACAGACAGTATCTAATAACCACACACAGTACATACAGACAGTATCTAACAACCACACATAGTACATATAGACAGTATCAAATAACCACACACAGTACATACAGACAGTATCTAATAACCACAGACAGTACATACAGACAGTATCTAATAACCACACACAGTACATACAGACAGTATCTAATAACCACACATAGTACATATAGACAGTATCTAATAACCACACACAGTACAAACAGACAGTATCTACTAACCATAGACAACACATACAGACAGTATCCAATAACCACAGACAGTACATACAGACAGTATCTAATAACCACAGACAGTACATACATACAGTATCTAATAACCACACAGTACATACAGACAGTATGTAATAACCACATAGTACATATAGACAGTATCTAATAACCACACACATACATACAGACAGTATCTAATAACCACAGACAGTACATACAGACAGTATCTAATAACCACACACAGTACATACAGACAGTATCTAATAACCATAGACAGTACATACAGACAGTATCTAATAACCACACACAGTACATACAGACAGTATCTAATAACCACATAGTACATATAGACAGTATCTAATAACCACACACAGTACATACAGACAGTATCTAATAACCACAGACAGTACATACAGACAGTATCTAATAACCACAGACAGTACATACAGACAGTATGAAATAACCACAGACAGTACATACAGACAGTATCTAATAACCACAGATAGTACATACAGACAGTATCTACTAACCATAGACAACACATACAGACAGTATCTAATAACCACACATAGTACATATAGACAGTATCTAATAACCACACATAGTACATACAGACAATATCTTATAACCATAGACAACACATACAGACAGTATATAATAACCATATACAACATATACAGACAGTAGCTAATAACCACACACAACACATACAGACAGTATCTAATAACCACACAGTACATACAGACAGTATTGAATAACCACACACAGTACATACAGACAGTATCTAATATCCACACACAGTACATATAGACAGTATCTAATAACCACATGTAGTACATTAAGACAATATCTAATAACCACACACAATACATAAAGACAGTATCTAATAACCACACAGTACATACAGACAGTATCTCATAACCACACACAGTACATACAGACAGTATCTAATAACCACAGACAGTACATACAGACAGTATCTAATAACCACACAGTACATACAGACAGTATCTAATAACCACACATAGTACATATAGACAGTATCTAATAACCACACACAGTACATACAGACAGTATCTAATAACCACACACAGTACATACAGACAGTATCTAATAACCACACACAGTACATACAGACAGTATCTAATAGCCACACATAGTACATATAGGCAGTATCTAATAACCACACATAGTACATACAGACAGTATCTAATAACCACACATAGTACATATAGACAGTATCTAATAACCACACACAATACATACAGACAGTATCTAATAACCACAGACAATACATACAGACAGTATCTAATAACCACGCACAATACATACAGACAGTATCTAATAACCATTGACAACATATACAGACAGTATCTAATAACCACGCACAATACATACAAACAGAATCTAATAACCACAGACAGTAAATACAGACAGTATCTAATAACCACACATAGTACATATAGACAGTATCTAATAACCACACACAGTACATACAGACAGTATCTAATAATCACAGACAGTACATACAGACAGTATCTAATAACCACAGACAGTACATACAGACAGTATGTAATAACCACAGACAGTACATACAGACAGTATCTAATAACCACAGATAGTACATACAGACAGTATCTACTAACCATAGACAACACATACAGACAGTATCTAATAACCACACATAGTACATACAGACAATATCTTATAACCATAGACAACACATACAGACAGTATATAATAACCATATACAACATATACAGACAGTAGCTAATAACCACACACAACACATACAGACAGTATCTAATAACCACACAGAGTACATACAGACAGTATTGAATAACCACACACAGTACATACAGACAGTATCTAATATCCACACACAGTACATGTAGACAGTATCTAATAACCACATGTAGTACATTAAGACAATATCTAATAACCACACACAGTACATACAGACAGTATCTAATAACCACAGACAGTACATACAGACAGTATCAAATAACCACACACAGTACATGCAAACAGTATCTAATAACCACACACAGTACATAATGACAGTTTTTATAACCATAGACAACACATACAGTACATACAGACAGTATCTAATAACCACAGACAGTACATACAGACAAATAGATAGTCTTTTCAAGAATTTTCTGCGAGAAATGTCAATTTCTTTGCTTATTGTTTAGTTTCATATGTAAATATCAAGTTAAGTATCAGGAACTCCATTTACCTTTGTTTACAATATTGTACCGTGTGCTAAATGTTTCTCTTTCGTGTTGAGGTTAAAATGTAGTGCCTAAGCGTTTAAAAGAATAGGATTACATTAAATAAATGCTCCCGCACATCTCGCGTGGTTTCATTTAAACGAGACCTACTGAGGCTGATCCTTACGGTTACTTGCCGAATATGATATGCTATTATAGCTCGTTATAGAGCCAAATTCTTTCGTTATAGACAGATTGCCGCCTTTCAGTCCAGATCATGGTCCTGTTGACTTTGACGCAAATTTAACTCCCTACGAGTATTTTGAGAAATTCATTAATGAAGATGATAACAGTTTGTTTGATATAATAGTGGAAGAAACAAATAGGTATGCTACAAGCACATTACACGCTAGTGATCCTACTCCACAAGCAAGAGGAAACAACTGGAAACCAGTTTCTAAGCAGGAAATCAGTGCTTTTTGGTTTAATGTTTGCAATGGAATTGTAAGGAAACCTTCCTATGCTTCGTATTGGGCAACTGGAAATGGAAATGTACTGACATACACTCCAAATTTTTCCCAGATTATGTCCAGAAACAGATTTCAGCAAATTTTGAGGTTTCTGCATTGCAATGACAATGGTTTAGCAGCCGAGAGAGGCCAAGCTGGTTATAACCCACTTCATAAAGTTGCCAATATCATAGAATTTTTTAACAGAACTTTTGAGGAAAATTACAGGTAAGAAAAGTATAATTTATGCAAATAATGTACGTTTTGAGCTTTCTTTTATGAATTTTGGAATGTTTCTAGTAAATATTGCACAAATGTCTTCAGGATTTGTTTGATATTAAAGTACATAATAATTTACCTCATTATTGCTTCAATTCATTCACAGTATTATATCAATAAATTATTTACAATATATGTATTCCCAACATATTAAATTATTTCAGACTTTCCCAAAATGTTTGCATTGACGAAAGAATGATTGGTTTCAAAGGGAGACACTTTTTGAAGCAATACATTGCTAATAAAAAGGCACACAGATGGGGTGTTAAAGCATGGGTTCTTGCTGAATCAGGCAGTGGATATACACATCAATTAGAAATATACAAAGGCAAATCAAATTCACCTCGTCATCCTGATGGACAAGGGTATGCTGTTGAAATTATATTACTTTATTTTTATATTGTTTCATTTCCGAAGGAAATGATTAACAATTTCCGTCTTTTGTTTACATGTAGCATCATGGAATGTAACACCAGTCAACCTTTTCTCAATATCCACACGTAGCATACAGAAAGTGATCATCTTAGGGAGCTACCATTTGATTTTATGGGGGACTAGGATGAAATTTGAAAAAAATAGGCAGGACAGGAGTTTTGAGTAAAAAAGGCAGGATGAGACACTTGCAAAAAAAAAAGTCAGGATGACAATTTAGGTAAAAAAAAGTCAGGATAAACTTTAAAAAAAAAGCAGGACCGAATAGGGTGAAAAATAAAAAGGTAGGACAGAAATTACAACTAAAAAAAATGCAGGACAAAACTTTTCATCCTAGCCCTCCATAAAAATCAAATGGTAGCTCCCTTATATAGCACTCCGGTTTGCAAAGAATTAAACAAACAAACAAACAAACACACGAATATTTGATCATGCTGTACATCTTAAAGATTTGTGACAAATTACTCTTAGTAATAGTAAGTCCGTTGTATCTATACATGTCAAAAGGATATATAAGGGTATACGTCAAATCGGTAGCAACAACAAAAATTAACAAAACGACTATAGAGAGCAACATGCAGTCTTCAACCAGACTGTAAATAAGTGTTATGTACACTAGTAAATTGATAAGTGTCGTGTTCAGTTGTTAATTTGTAAAACAATTCAGTTCAATTTATGTTTCTCAAACTTTGACATACCGTTAACTCAAACACACAATAGTAGTGTACAACATACGAGCACTGTGAACACTGTGAACTACATGTTTATTGTAAAAAAATATATAATCATAAAACCATATACAAAATGAAGGCCTTTGATGTATTATTAAGACGGTGACCATCGACATGAATTTCTTACTTATTTTATATTTGATATAACGTGTTTAGATTCATTGTCACATGCATCTATTTGTAATTTATATAAACGTTGCAGTGAATATTGAATGCAATGCCATGTATTTTGTATATTCTAGATACAAAGTCGTTATGGATCTGATGAGGCCCACTTTGAAACCAGCACCATGTGACCATCGATAGCTGGTTTACCAGTCCGAAATTAGTACACGACCTCAGAAACAGGGTACATGTTGTACTGGTATATTGTAAAGGCATGCCCCAAAGTTTTAGAAAAGCCAGAGTTCCAAAGGAGAAATTCTTGCAAAGTCGCAAGGACCAGTTATGTCAGTTTTATATAGTGATCACCGACAAGTGTCCTTGTTAACAACAGCTGGAAGTGCAAAGTAAGTTTTTATTGAACGTATTGTACGATACTGACAAATAATTCTTCTTTTCTTCTTCCAAGTAAGGAACCGAATTCATATATGAATGTGTATGGTCCCGCGAAAACTTTGCAGAGTGTCGGGCAGTTGTATTCACAATTTATTCCAAAATTCACAATGTGAAAAGCCGTGATGTTGTCATAGAATATTTGTGAAAAATGATTTAAACTCATAATACGTTTATACATGCATTGAAGTAATCAGAATATTTTTTTATATCAAGATCTAGATCTAGAGTCTATTTTAATTTGCGAAACTAATCTATGTTATATTTTCAGGATGACCCGGAAACCTAATAGTAAGGGAAAGTTGTGAATGCGCCAGCTTTGGTACACAAATACAATGAAACGATGGGTGGCGTTGATCTTGGGGACCAGTTTATTGCACAGTATGAACCCCAATTTAGAAGTTTGAAATTATGGAAGAAGATTTTGTTCAATCTACTCATGACAGCAACCGGTATGGTTTATTCGACATTTTAAGGTTTCAATTTGTAAAATATATTTAAAGTAAAATATACGAGCGCTATGCAATTGTTTGTTCTCTCTTAGAATCTTTTTTTTGTGTGTAAGTTTTAGTTAAATTAAATACCATTTCTCAAACTGAACTCGCACACAATTCAAATATGAATTTGTTTTCCAATAGGTATATGAAAATAGCAATTAACATTATTTTATTTTGTTTTCAGTTAACGCCTACATATGTTATAAAAATACCTTTGTGATACAGAAGAAAATGGACCATTTGACATTTCAACAGGAAATAGTGCAGGATTTGATTGGACAACACAGGGAAGGACAGACAAGACCGGGTCGAAGCTGCTTACATCAAAGTACCAGACTTACTGCTCGGCACTTCATAGAATGGATCCCTTACAAAAGAAGAATGAGATGTGCCGTTTGTTCTGGCAAAGAGAACAGATTTTCGGGGACAAGAATAAGAACATGGTGTCCGGATTGTGGTGTTGGACTTTGTGTGGGAAGATGTTTTAAACATTTCCACACATTGCAGATTAATGAGGAATAAAATGTTTGCGTGTTAGGGAAGAACCAACTTCAATAAATAGGACATTAGTTTGTAGTTATAAATACTCAAATGTTATCACATTCCCAGAAAATGAACAAAAATATTTTCTTAACCAAAACACTACAACTAGCTGATCTATTCTTGATAAAACGTGCAAGAATAAAATGAAATACATGTTGAGTTCTTTTCGTTCTTTATTTGTATTAATAACTCCTATGAAACAAAATGTGAAAATTTTGTTCATCTACAAAGATCTACAAATATACAACAGCATAAGTCAATTTCTCATCATTAAAAATATCTACTGGTAACAATTGTCACTTCTTTTATCAATAAATATAGCTGAGGACGCTACTTTCTAAATTAAAAAAATAACTTGAAAACGACGACGTCAAAGAATTCGGCACTGGTGACGTCCAAATGTTATTACCTATTGGCAACGTCAAACGTTGATTTTAAATCTGGCATCAAGAGGGTTAAGCATCATACCTCTATTTTCTTCCAAAAATCACTTCTTTAAGTATTATTATTTTAATAACCCCACTAATTTCAACACCCCGAACAGTGAAATTTTGATCGCGAACAGTAAAATTTTATTACATAATCTGTAAGATGAAACCTTCAATTTTACAGGAAAATTACTCCCACTGCTGTGAAAAATCTGTTAAGAAAGTATCAGTTCATTATGTTAAGCCTTCATTATAGCTTTTTTCAACAAATATAGAATTTACAGCTAATTGGTTGCATCAAAGGCATAAACCTTGCTATTTGAAAGAAGAAAAAGGTTCATTTTTCCAATTTTACTAATAATAAGATATAATCTAAACCTATATGTTTAAAATTATGGTAAAATTACAAAATCACAATTTGTGACAAAATTTCAATTTGCTACTTAAATAAGTGATTTTATAAATCACTTATTTCAGTAATTCCCAGACTGTTCAATACTGACTTTTATACACCTAATCGCTATTTATTCCATTCCGGATAAGTTCTAAAATTACACAACTTTTTCATCCAGTTGAAGCTATCTGGGACCCTGTTTAACCCTTTGAGCGCCGAGACGTTGTTTTTCACATTGTTACGTTGCCACACATATTTGAATGACGTTACTATAAACGATACGTAACATAACGTCAACACATTACCTACAAGCACATGCACGTTATCCTCGTTAATCGATTTATTAGACATCTCGTACATTCGGGAAATTTCCAACATCCTCGGTACTAACCTTTAAACTTGAGTACACGTAGCAGACCTTGCGTATATTCAGTGATTTTTATGTTCGAGTTGGAAATCGAAGTTATTTTATTTCATTTCTATTTCTTTTCTAGGATACTATAAAAAAACCCGACAAGATGGAAATAAATGAAATAAATGAAGGTTTTATAACATGATAAATATTACAAACAATAATGATATATTGAAGAAAATATAGCTCAATTACTGTATTTTGATATAAAGGATCATGCAAAATTTGATATCATCGAGGATTCAAAAGACGAGCAGTGTTCTCAGTTTCTTCATTGTTGGCGTCGGTCTGGTTTTTTTAAAGCACCGTCGATGTAGAGTCCGACTTAACACTTTGCACATCACCCAAAAATCGGGATACTAGTATATAACATTGTAATGATTTAACCATCAAAGTCTTAACTGATTGAGCAATAAATCGAATGACTACTGCGTTCAGCGACAAATATTTCATGAATATTCACAATGATAACTTTTTTTCTGATAATGTATAATCTGAAATAAGTTTACTTAATTTAACGTTACAATTGTGTGACTTATCCTTCATTTTGATTTGCCGATTTGGTTTTGAGGAATGTCAATCGTCTGACTAAACCAGTAGTAGTTAACTTTAACCATCAGTTTTGCTTCTTTTTTTCATATAGCGCGCCTAAACTGATCTTCTTTTTTTTCTTTTTTTTTTGGTATTCAAGTCAAAGGCATGCGCAGTTCCATTAATTTCGCCAAATCTTTATTTTTTTTATGCAACATTTGATGTCTTTTATCTGTGGTTCAAACTGTCTTGACCCTTTTATGCAGTAAGCCGATTTTTACAGATAATATTTAAGTGTTTTGAACTTAAGTTCAGTAAAGAACAATTAGGTACAGGTTTAAGAAATCCTTTGCTGTGTTAAATACATGTCCGACTTAAATCAGTTTTGTCATTAAATGAGGCCTGTCGATAAAATTATTTTCTATTTCTTGTTGCGATCATTGACATCGAAAATCTTATATAAATCCTTTTTCATTGGTGTGATTTAGGCAGATGATGAGAAGAAACTATCTAATCGTAGAGACACAATATTTTGGCAAGAGTTCATTTAGGAATTTCGGTAAAATCGATATGGCCCCAAATGCTGTAACTATTTTCTTTCATTGCTTCCAACTTTATGATGTAGTATCTATTTTTCAAAACTAGTACATGGTTAGTTTGAAGTATGAAATAAAAGAGGTAAATTTTGGTACCAAAAGTGTACCCCAATCATAATTACGGACGACGTACTTTCCTTTTGACTGTGGTTGATTCTTTAAGATTTTGAATTTGATTTGATACATGCACAAACATAACCACAAAATGGTTACTTTAAAACCCTTCTCCAATTTTAAAAAGTTTCGGACTCGGTGTACATGAGACTTTAACTCCAGGACACAACCAATAAACAAAGATATATAGATGTCAACTTACATTCTTAAAAGATAGTCGGACATTATACGATATTTCAAACACTAAAAGGATAAAGTATACATAGTCTGTGAAAAATTATCAGAGACTACTAAAATTTGCTATCAGCATTTATTTCCCAAACTAAAATATAGCAGTCGGCTATAAACAAACACAACCGGTTGGACAAAAAACACTCAAATATTACCGAAAAACAACGACTGGGACAATAAATCAACTCCGACATTAGTGAAAACAACCGCCGTTGACTTACACAGATAAATGGTGCCGGATTGTAATAGTCACTCATATCCCATCCCTTGTATATCAATAGAGTTGGATAGAAGATTGCATTTGTGTGAAGAATAGACGATTTTAGACGAGCCTTTATTTTCCAGTTGAAAATTTGAAATAAACTCTTTTACAAAATGGACATTTTCAAATTACATGAATTAATTAACCCTTTCTTGTATGTTCTTAAAACTGAAAAAGTGCTTTGTTATATGCATTATTCAGGTTCCACCATAAGGAAAGCTTTTCACATAAAATTTAAAAATAAACAATTGGAATAGATGATCACGATGAGGACGTGGCGCAGCGAATGTTCGCTCCCCCGAGATTTGGATTTTAAAGCCAAACGGAAACATTTCTTACAACACTGTGGTCTCGGAATTACAAAAAGGCCACATTATATTTTTTATACTTGTATCTCTTTTCCTTAGGTCTATTTGATTATATCCTGATTTTTTCATATATAGTTATACGAAGTTGTTAGATTAGAGTCTTATTTAATCTTTCCCACTAACAAAACAAACAAAAACAAATAAAAACGATTCAAAATGATGACAATAGTTCAATAGTTTTAATGGATCAGATGGACTGAAAAATCTACATGCTGTTAATAACTTCTGTATAAAAACAAGTTCGTATATCAATTTTGTGTGTTGGATTTGAATTTTCAATACTAGTATTAGCTTAACTTTTGCATAGAATCGTGCACTGCCGTCCGTGTTTAAATATTGTTTTCTTTAGCTACCGTTAAACAATTTTGGTTGTGAAAATAAACAATTCAGAATTTTCTTTTGGCACCAGTATTATTTTGAGAGTCCGTTATGATATGAAAGTCATGATATTTGGTATGGTTACAAAGTGAGACAGCTATAGCCACCAAAGTCATCAGGACAAGGTATAAACTATAGGTCGTCGTACTGCCTTCAACAATAGTTTTGAATATATGGCATTCAACAATAGTTTTGAATATATGGCCTTCAACAATAGTTTTGAATATATGATCTATTCCAGTTTTTGGTTGGGTTCGTGCTGGTCAGTCTTTAGTGTTCTATGTTGTGTGTGTACTGTTAATTGTCTTTTGGTCAGTTTTCGTGTTTTGCCACGGCATTGTCAGTTTGTTTTCGACTTGTGAGTTTGACTATCTCTTTGGTATCTTTCGCCTCTATTTTTTGTATGCAAGACTGGCCTTCATTTAATTCAATGTGAAACAATCAAAATGAGAAAGTTCATGACATGTTAAGCTTTACTGAAGCATTTGAACGGTCGAAAAACAAACATGACAAAGGGTATGTGATAGCGACAACTAGTTAGCCAAAGGCTTCTTCTTTGCTTTGGAAAAGCTCAGTATATTTTGTAGGCGCTGATCCCTCTTCTAACCTTGAACTGTCGGTGTCGTGTACCAGTATAACATTAGAACAAATAGCAAAAATATTTGAAAAGAATTTGACTTGTCAGAATTGGACCAAGCACAAAAAAACTTAACACAATGACAAAAGACAAAAAGTAAATAAGAAAATAAAGGATAGGTAATTCATAACACGATCTTAACTAAAATAGAACATGTTTTCAAACATTGAATTGACAACGAAGTGGGACGCATGAACAATTAAGGCGGAGTATGAAAAGTGTATGCCATGATCAAGTATTTGAATGATAAATAAAAATTCAGGGTATGATTTGGCTTTTCAGAAATTATTTTAAAAGACATTGTCGAAATTGTTAATAACTTTAGTATTTTGGTATTTTAATACTAATGAAGTCAACGTATGTTTAAACCAATAGCAAATGGGTAAGTTTTTCAAGAAATATGTTGGGTAAGATAGTGCATTCAAAACAGATATTCCCGTTTGAATGGTTTTACACTAGTAATTTTGGGGCCCTTTATAGCTTGCTGTTCGGTGTGAGCCAAGGCTCCGTGTTGAAGGGTGAGGCCGTACCTTGACCTATAATGGTTTACTTTTATAACTTGTTACTTGGATGGAGAGTTGTCTCATTGGCACTCATACCACATCTTCCTATATCTAATTCCCGAATTCAACCGACTTTATCCGCCGAGCCAGCCTACTAAATTTGAACAAACAGTTTTTTTATTGAATATATTTACAGAAACCAAACTGTGATACCAATTATCCAACGATTTGCAATCCGTAACACTTCACATTGTGAAAATCGGTAAAACTCAATGGTTTTACTGCGAAACGTTACCAGTAATTTCAAGTACCTGCCAATTTTATACGCATAAACGTCACACACAGCACCAGTTTTGATGACGTCATTCGAATAAACGTTACAATTTAAAAATAAAATAACAATTGTTTTTACAGTCAACTATGTGAACTAATTTCACTAAATTATAATTAATTTGATAAATAAAGGCATAAAAAGTTTATAATTGGAGTATAATTGCTTGTGTAAAAATGTGCACCTTACCTCTAAAAAAATTGTTTTCAACCAAAAAAATTCAATATATATTTGGGACTTTTAGGGTTATTCTTGTTTAACAGAACCATGTCAGTTATTTTCCTTCAAACCTATAATGGTTTCGGCAGTAAAATGGTGTTTTTTAGATACGTTTTTAATGGTTTGTGGGATCTGTTAAAAAAGCGACAAAAATGTCGTTTTGGCGTGCTAGCGGTAAACGACAAAAATGTCGTTTTGGCGTGCTAGCGGTAAACGACAAAAAATGTCGTTTTGGCGCCGAAAGGGTTAAACAAAGCACCATGCATGATACTTTTAATGAGACCTGTTTAAAACATCGTAAATACTGCAAACAAAATATTTTTGACTATAATTTGAGTTTGGAAAAAGTGGATCATATAATCTATCAAAGTTTCCTATTGATTGCTTTCTAAATTTTTCCTCCTCAGCTCATTACTGATGACCTTTGTTTGCTGCCTGTTGACCCAAACAGGAAGTTGTCTAAATGACTGTTTTTCCGGATTGAACTAAATAGCGATAAGGTGTATTGTAGCTGCTACGTAGCACTAACTAAATTTTAGCTATTGGACGTATAGCTAGCCTAGCTGCTAAATAGATCTAGATAGCCCAAAAGTTCACGCTATCTAGGGAATCAAAACTGACGTCTAGAAGGTTATTACAAATGACGTCATTTTGATTGGCTATCTGCATATGATATCAACATAGATAGATATCTTAGACACATCGGCTATACTTGCTGCTATGATATTGAACGTGTTATCGTAGCAGCTACATGTTTAGGGCTTTGTAGATTTTGACTACTGATCGTGTAGCTAGCCTAGCTGCTATTTAGATCAATTTAGCAGCTAGGCTAGCTACATGTTTAGTAGTCAAAATCTACGTAGCCATATGTAGCTGCTACTATATTGAACGCAACCCTGAACAACCGTCAGTATCAATAATTTATTAATATTACATCTCACCAATCCTGTTCTCTACATCTACTTCTATACTATTGATCAACAGTGGAACTCCATAACGCAGATAAAATATTTTGAATATTTAGAAATCTGAACTCCTACTACCAGTCTGTTACATAAAAATACTGTTATAGGAGCGCTGTGGTTGTAAAACAGGAAGGGTGTTGCATGCAAGTAGTCAAGCTACTAGTCCAAATAATTATCATGATTATTAAGTCTTGAAAGGCTATTTTAATTGTTTTCTGTGACGTTTTCCTACGTAGGAAGGCATCACAGAAAAAATGAAGATAGCCTTTCAAGACGTCATAATTATTCAGACTATCAAACGACTACTGATGTCTTGACATTTTTATGTGACACAGACAGACTATCCTAATGTCACTATGTGTCAAAGCAAAATATTAAATTAGCCTGGTCAGAATTCCTTGATTATTGACTACTACGTGAATCTCATTGGGGTCTAACTCTAAGCGTGGTGCGGAATTTGCAGATTTCTCTTAAGCCTGGCACATGAAATTATTTTTCTTGAATAAGGAAAGCAAAGATGGGCTGAACACATGAATTAACAAGCGCTAATTAATATTGAAATTTTAAGCAGGATGAAATAGTCTGACAAATCAATAAGTGCGATCTCTGCTGTGACCCCCAATTTGAGATTCCCTACTGCTAACTATGACCATTTACGATACATTTACAACAATACAATAAACATATTTACACTTTTCATATATTCAGCTGAGTTTTGTCTCTGAATAACCTTCTGTCTTCTGACCACAAGCAATGATCACGTTTTAATTATGAAGTCACATTTTTAAACTGTTTTGTCAAATTTTATTGAATTTGCATGATTTAATGTAATGGCGGACAAATTGTATACAAGTGTAAATATTTCTATAAGACAATAAACCAACCTTGACCACTACATGTAACTTACAGTCACCATTTCATGTACAAAGTAAATTTACCAACACCATAACATAAATTTATTTACACAGTTAACCATTAATTGCCACTACACATACACATTACACATACAATGGCCACCACATGTAAGTACAGTACACTAGCCATAGCCACTTCACACATGTACACAAGATGCGAACCATCATCACTACATACATGTAAACAATACAATACTCATCACTAACACATACATGTACACAGCTAAACTAACCTCCATCACTACATGTGAATGTTCACAGCTTACTAATCATCACCACTACATGTAAACAGTACACTCATCATCACCAATACATATATGTACATTACACATGAAATTGACCATCACCACTGCAGGTACAAAGTACACTAAGCACCAACACAACTAAAGACATGTACAATGTACACAGTACACTCACCATCACCAGTATTTACATTTAAACAGTCCAAGAATCACCAGTACATTGACTATTGCTAGATACATGTTTATAGTTAACTGACAATTATTGCAATAACATACATGTAACTAACCATAAATGAACTAACCTTCACCACTACAGGTACATAGTACACAGTACATTAACAATCACCAATACATGCATTTACACTACACAAGTAACTAACCATTACCACTACAGGTACACAGTGCACTAACCATCACCAACACATTCATGTACACTACACACATCAAATCATCACCACAACAAGTACATAGTAAACTAACAACAACTACATACATGTACACAGCACACTCACCCTCACCAATACTTAAATGTACACACAGTTAACTTATCTTCAGTTCATGTACACAGAACACTGACTATCATTGCTATGTACATGTATATGGTTATATAACCATCACCACTACATGTAAACAGTACACTCACCATCACCATGCAATACATACATGTACACTACACAGGAAAATCACCATCACCACTGCAGGTACAAAGTTCACTTAGCACCACCAACTATACATACATGTACAATGTACACAGTAAACTCACCATCACCAATACATACATGTACACTACACAGGAAAATCACCATCACCACTGCAGGTACAATGTACACTAAACACCACCACAACTACAGACATGTACAATGTACACAGTATACTCACCATCACCATTACATACATATAACTTATCACCTAGTGCATGTACATGTACACAATATACTGACTACTGCTAGATACATGTAAGCTTACCGTGACCACTTCATACATGTACACAATACACTCACCATCACCAAATATTACATATAACTTATCACTAGTACATGTTCACAGTACACTGACTATCACTACTATGTACATGTATACAGTTTTTAACCATCACCACTACATATGCATGTTCACAGCTTACTTACAAAGTTACCATTAACACTAGGTAAACAGTTCACATACCATTTCCTATAAGTACATTTTCATCCAAATATGAACTCCCTCAAGTACTCCATTATGTTGAAAGCATTCCCAATACTAATTTTAATCTATCTATTTTCATGATTTTAGAAGCCAGTTTCGGTGCCATTAAACAAAGTTCAAGGAAATGGACTATTGAAATATGACCTTAATAGTGTGCCTCCAAAGCGTAAAAAGACCAATGGTGTGAAAATTTCTCATCAACAAAGGAATACAACAAAATGCAATGCTTCTGTGGATGATGTAGTAGAAACTAGTATCAGGAACAATTTTGTAAGTTTCTATTATCTATAAAAATATTAAACAGAACTTTCAATACATTTAAATAATCAAATAGTGCCAAAGTCGTAACTCCACTACTAACCGTATATATTGAAATAAGCCCCACCTCCTACTAACCTAATATGGAATATACCGTAAATGGGGTTATTTTGGTTGTTGTTTTATTTTGGTTTATTTGGTGCCTCAACAAAAGTGCCAAAATTAAACACACGAAAATAAAGCAAACACTAAAAATCGAAACACCAAAATTGGGTAACCGGTACAGCGACAATATCGTATTGTTAATTATTGGATAAAATATTTTATGTTATTATATCTTCCGTATATTTCCTACAATTCTACACATAGCTAAATCTGCAAATAAATACCTGGTATAATTTGACAACAACACTATATAATTTTTACTCAATTGTCAATTTTCGGAAATTGTAAAGAAAACACAATATGAATGTTTATTCACACATGTCATAGACATGCCAGGTTATTGCTGATTAGACACCGTTATTGGTAATTAGAATATTAAAACTCTTTGTAATCCTTTATCTTGAATTAATTAACATGTACTGCCAGAGGCATAAGGATTAAATTTAAATCCTTGATTGTCAATAAATTGACATGTACTGCAATAAAGATGATTAAAATTTATTTCATATGACATTTAAAAAAATAAATAATCTATTTAAAAAGTGTTTTAATGTTTAAGATTTTATTCATATTTTCTTTCAGCTTTGAACCACAATATACAGAATTATTTGCAATTGCATCCGTATCAGATTCCTTCATTAAGTTAACTTTGTCGTGTTTCTAGTTTGAGAAATTCAATGATGTTTTGTCATTCAACGGGTAAATAAAGGCAAGTATGAATGAGCTTGCTCACTCAGATTGACTTGTTCCAACATTAAACATTTCAATTGGACGAAGCACCAAAATTACACACACCAAAATAAAACACATGCCTTTTGAGAGAAACCACCAAAATATCCTGACGCCAAAATTTCCCAATTTAAGGTACACGGTTTCCACATGGGCATTTTAACCAATCATATTCCTAGAAATGTAAATGAGGTAAGATAATATCTATTAACCACACCCAATACATACAGACAGTATCTAATAACCACAGACAATACATACATACAGTATCTAATAACCACAAACAATACATACAGACAGTATCTAATAACCACAGACAGTACATACAGACAGTATCTAATAACCATAGACAACACATACAGACAGTATCTAATAACCACAGACAGTACATACAGACAGTATCTAATAACCACAGACAGTACATACAGACAGTATCTAATAACCACAGACAGTACATACAGACAGTATCTAATAACCACACACAGTACATACAGACAGTATCTAACAACCACACATAGTACATATAGACAGTATCAAATAACCACACACAGTACATACAGACAGTATCTAATAACCACAGACAGTACATACAGACAGTATCTAATAACCACACACAGTACATACAGACAGTATCTAATAACCACACATAGTACATATAGACAGTATCTAATAACCACACACAGTACAAACAGACAGTATCTACTAACCATAGACAACACATACAGACAGTATCCAATAACCACAGACAGTACATACAGACAGTATCTAATAACCACAGACAGTACATACATACAGTATCTAATAACCACACACAGTACATACAGACAGTATGTAATAACCACACATAGTACATATAGACAGTATCTAATAACCACACACATACATACAGACAGTATCTAATAACCACAGACAGTACATACAGACAGTATCTAATAACCACACACAGTACATACAGACAGTATCTAATAACCATAGACAGTACATACAGACAGTATCTAATAACCACACACAGTACATACAGACAGTATCTAATAACCACACATAGTACATATAGACAGTATCTAATAACCACACACAGTACATACAGACAGTATCTAATAACCACAGACAGTACATACAGACAGTATCTAATAACCACAGACAGTACATACAGACAGTATGAAATAACCACAGACAGTACATACAGACAGTATCTAATAACCACAGATAGTACATACAGACAGTATCTACTAACCATAGACAACACATACAGACAGTATCTAATAACCACACATAGTACATATAGACAGTATCTAATAACCACACATAGTACATACAGACAATATCTTATAACCATAGACAACACATACAGACAGTATATAATAACCATATACAACATATACAGACAGTAGCTAATAACCACACACAACACATACAGACAGTATCTAATAACCACACACAGTACATACAGACAGTATTGAATAACCACACACAGTACATACAGACAGTATCTAATATCCACACACAGTACATATAGACAGTATCTAATAACCACATGTAGTACATTAAGACAATATCTAATAACCACACACAATACATAAAGACAGTATCTAATAACCACACACAGTACATACAGACAGTATCTCATAACCACACACAGTACATACAGACAGTATCTAATAACCACAGACAGTACATACAGACAGTATCTAATAACCACACACAGTACATACAGACAGTATCTAATAACCACACATAGTACATATAGACAGTATCTAATAACCACACACAGTACATACAGACAGTATCTAATAACCACACACAGTACATACAGACAGTATCTAATAACCACACACAGTACATACAGACAGTATCTAATAGCCACACATAGTACATATAGGCAGTATCTAATAACCACACATAGTACATACAGACAGTATCTAATAACCACACATAGTACATATAGACAGTATCTAATAACCACACACAGTACATACAGACAGTATCTAATAACCACAGACAGTACATACAGACAGTATCTAATAACCACACACAGTACATACAGACAGTATCTAATAACCATAGACAGTACATACAGACAGTATCTAATAACCACACACAGTACATACAGACAGTATCTAATAACCACACACAGTACATACAGACAGTATCTAATAACCACACATAGTACATATAGACAGTATCTAATAACCACACACAGTACATACAGACAGTATCTAATAATCACAGACAGTACATACAGACAGTATCTAATAACCACAGACAGTACATACAGACAGTATGTAATAACCACAGACAGTACATACAGACAGTATCTAATAACCACAGATAGTACATACAGACAGTATCTACTAACCATAGACAACACATACAGACAGTATCTAATAACCACACATAGTACATACAGACAATATCTTATAACCATAGACAACACATACAGACAGTATATAATAACCATATACAACATATACAGACAGTAGCTAATAACCACACACAACACATACAGACAGTATCTAATAACCACACAGAGTACATACAGACAGTATTGAATAACCACACACAGTACATACAGACAGTATCTAATATCCACACACAGTACATGTAGACAGTATCTAATAACCACATGTAGTACATTAAGACAATATCTAATAACCACACACAGTACATACAGACAGTATCTAATAACCACAGACAGTACATACAGACAGTATCAAATAACCACACACAGTACATGCAAACAGTATCTAATAACCACACACAGTACATAATGACAGTTTTTATAACCATAGACAACACATACAGTACATACAGACAGTATCTAATAACCACAGACAGTACATACAGACAGTATGTAATAACCACAGACAGTACATACAGACAGTATCTAATAACAACAGATAGTACATACAGACAGTATCTACTAACCATAGACAACACATACAGACAGTATCTAATAACCACACACAACACATACAGACAGTATCTAATAACCACACATAGTACATACAGACAATATCTTATAACCACACACAGTACATACAGACAGTATCTAATATCCACACACAGTACATATAGACAGTATCTAATAACCACATGTAGTACATTAAGACAATATTTAATAACCACACACAATACATAAAAACAGTATCTAATAACCACACACAGTACATACAGACAGTATCTCATAACCACACACAGTACATACAGACAGTATCTAATAACCACAGACAGTACATACAGACAGTATCTAATAACCACACACAGTACATACAGACAGTATCTAATAACCACACATAGTACATATAGACAGTATCTAATAACCACACATAGTACATACAGACAGTATCTAATAACCACAGACAGTACATACAGACAGTATCAAATAACCACACACAGTACATACAGACAGTATCTAATAACCACACACAGTACATAATGACAGTTTTTATAACCATAGACAACACATACAGTACATACAGACAGTATCTAATAACCACAGACAGTACATACAGACAGTATTTAATAACCACAGACAGTACATACAGACAGTATCTAATAACCACAGATAGTACATACAGACAGTATCTACTAACCATAGACAACACATACAGACAGTATCTAATAACCACACATAGTACATGTAGACAGTATCTAATAACCACACATAGTACATACAGACAATATCTTATAACCATAGACAACACATACAGACAGTATATAATAACCATATACAACATATACAGACAGTAGCTAATATCCACACACAACACATACAGACAGTATCTAATAACCACACACAGTACATACAGACAGTATTGAATAACCACACACAGTACATACAGACAGTATCTAATATCCACACACAGTACATATAGACAGTATCTAATAACCACATGTAGTACATAAAGACAGTATCTAATAACCACACACAGTACATACAGACAGTATCTATTACCACACACAGTACATACAGACAGTATCTAATAACCACAGACGATACATACAGACAGTATCTAATAACCACACAGAACACATACAGACAGTATCTAATAACCACACAGAACACATACAGACAGTATCAAATAACCACACACAATACATACAGACAGTATCTAATAACCACAGACGATACATACAGACAGTATCTAATAACCACACAGAACACATACAGACAGTATCTAATAACCACACAGAACACATACAGACAGTATCAAATAACCACACACAATACATACAGACAGTATCTAATAACCACACACAGTACATACAGTCAGTATCTAATAACAACACACAACACATACAGACGTATCTAATACTCACACACAGTACATACAGACAGTATCTAATCACCACACACAGTACATACAGACAGTTTTTTATAACGATAGACAACACATACGGTACATACAGACAGTATCTAATAACTACACATAGTACATATAGACAGTATCTAATAACCACACACAGTACAAACAGACAGTATCTAATAACCACACAGTACATACATACAGTTTTTATAACCATAGACAACGCATACAGTACATACAGACAATATCTAATAACCACACATATTAGTTTTTAACAAACACACACAATACATACAGACAGTATGTAATTACACATACAGTACATACACACGGTATCTTAAACCACAGAAAGCACATATAGACGAGACTGCATCTTATAACCACAGACAACACATACAGACAGTATTTAACAACCACAATCAACAGATAGACGTTATCTTATATGTTTAAAAGATAAAGTTATGTTTACATGATAAAGTTTTAAGTTCAGTATGGATAGTCAATTAAGTTGGATATGCAGCTGTATAAGGTTTAGACATCTTATTTTATGCTGATTTCTTGACCCTCATTGCTCAGTCCTAATGCATTGAAAGGTATGTTGAACATTTTGCTTTTCAAATATTAATGTTTGTAATATTCTATAAAAGTTTATACATGTATGACAGGTGAAACATATATTTGTGTGTCTACATATTATTTAGCTCATAAATTGAATGTCAAAAGTCAACATGGTATATATTTCATTTGTTTTCAGGTGGCAAAAATTGTGCAAAGACTACAACATCTTGCAGCATCCCAGTAGAGGATCCTTTTCTGTTGTATAGCTTGTTAATAAGTGAATCTGGATATTTCGGTCCATGCAATGAAGACTTTATGACTTTCGCTATGGCAGACTTCAACAGTAGTAGGAAAGAGCTTATGGTAGATGATGATGTAGTTTTATACAATTAGTCGATAGCTACCTATTTCCCTAGACAATATATTTTCATTTTGCCAAAAGTTTAATTAAAATTTACAGGTTCATCCTATAAAGTAAATTAATCCATAATCTACATTTTAATTATTGTTAAGAACACTAAATAAGAATACATTTTTTATTTACATTTTTATTTTATTTTAATAGGATGTACACCTCTGACATGTCTGAGGAGCCAAAATTTCTAGAATGAAACTTTTTTCTTAACCTGATTTTTAGTTTGTATGACTGTAAACATGGTAAAAAATAATTGGTGAAGTAAAAATTATATGGTGGTGCACTTCTTTTTTCTACGGCCCTTTGAAAGTATCAGATTTTGATGATTTTCACATTTTCATCAAGTTTTATCCATTTTGGGCTATTATCATGATTATCGTGAAAAATCACAGTTCCACAATTAAACTTTTTCATAGTTCAATAAAGCTGATGTGGACCAATCTGAATAAATTTAACTTAAAAAACTATAGGTAGGTGTTAATATAAGAAAGTGTTATCATATTTTGAAGCTTTTTGTGTCAAATGTACCGTGCTGGCAATTTTGTTTTAAGCACATTCCCAAACGATAATTGCACAAATACACAAGGAAAAACATACAGTACAGTGTATATAACAGCGAGTACTTTTGAACTGTTTGAGATGCAAAACCCTACAAACGTATATAATACGTATATATAATACGTATAACGATTCAGATTTTGCCTATTACCTCCTCAGAGGAAATTTTGCAAATTGTATATTATATATGGGTTTGAACTTTCAAACCCTATATCTCGTATGCTTATTTGAAAAAACTTGTTTTGTTACGTATTATGTCTTGTTTTGTCCTTGTTTTACTTTTGCTTTTTTCAGTGTGTACGCGGGTTCCAGAGGGCGAAGCTCTCATGACGCTCACGCGTTATCAAGAAAGATATATCATCATTAGAAACATATGTCACCGTCGTATATTTTGTTTATAATTACACTAAACCCATGGATGTTGGATGTGTAGTCATTGATGATTGATTGATTAATGGTTGCTTAGCGTCCAGTGTCAAAAATATCTTGCATGTTTAGGACGAGAACAAATAAAAGATAAACACAGTAGGTAGGTCCTGTACAAGAGGCCATCCAGGTGAAGTAGAATGCCACTGGAAAAATATGTTAAGTTAGATAGGAACAGTCATTTTCCTTGCAACAGGCCACCTATAGACCCTCTGCTCAAAGAGTGTTTGCAAGGATTCTTAACATGCAAAGGTAGTGAGGTTTATTCCTGGAATGCCAACATCATTTGACCGATAATTAACCTTTAAAGTTATGTTTGCGTTCGAGGAATGGATGTAAGTAGTTATTTCAAAAGTTCATGCTTATCAAAAGAATCATACTAATTAAACAGATAGGTCGATTTCTTTTGCGCCAAAATGAACTCATTTGCGCCACAACTTATTTGCGCCAATGCTACTTCTGTGCCACTTCATTTTGAGAACTATAGGTATCATTTGCGCCAATTGAAAAATTATCTTATTGCGCCAATGTTATGAATTTTATTTATTTTTAATCATTTTCATCATCTTCGTTTGTTTAAACAGCAATATTATCAAGAACTCTTGTGAAATCGGGTTGATTTTAGGTTGAGATGGGTGCAGTTTCCTTCTTTGACAGTACATGAATTGAAATATTCCATTTTTTCTAAATCTTCTTTGTCAATTTTGAAGGGCTCAAAATTAATTATTAACATATCGTTTACTTTTCGTTTGTTTGGACTTAACTGCACATCTCCATCTAATTTCTGTATTTTCTTACCAAATGCTTGACAAAATTGTGTATTCAAAGATGATGACAGATATCAAACTTTATTTTCTTGAACGATATATCAGACATCTTTACATGTGAAAACTATATATTCAGTTACTGAAAATCTATTTCTTGGTGATGTTTCTCAATTTTGATGAGTGTTGAGGTTAACCTAAAGTTGATAGGTTATTCATAGTACATGTTACATGTATACGCTACTAGAACACACCCGCGACATCGCGAGTTCGTGACTGAATTAATGTATCTAATTATGGTTAAGGCTTTTTTTTTTGCCTGGATTTTTAGTATTGTTATTGTCATCTGATAAAGTCATGCTGATTATAAGATGCACGGTTTTCTCTGCTTTCAAATTTTTTCTGTTTGAACCCGTCGACCTGGATCTTATTAATTATTGGTAATATTAGTTATTTTGAAAACAAAATGGCCTGAAATGGTGTAATTTTTAATCAACATCATTGTCCTATATTAGTTATATATAAAGTTGAATTCTTTGATTCGCTATTTTTACATCATGCCGGCTAACAAAATGGAAACTGTACCTACTATAAAGTCATGCTGATTAAAATACTACAACCGGAAACAATGAGACAATGATTGAATTTAGTAGTGTCAACCCTGTATAATGACGAAGTATAATCACCCGTGTATATTGCAAATCCCAAATACACCGTTTGGTGGTGCGCCTGACAGATGCGGAACGTACAGATTAGGTAATATGTAACAGGTGACATATTACTATTGGTGTCGGTATCGGATTCGACCCGGAACTTGTTAATTATTGGTAATTTTAATTATGTGGAAAACAAAAGGGCCTGGAATGGTGTAATTTTTAATCAACACTATGGACCTATATTAGTTATATATAAAGTTAAATTCTTTGATTCGTCGTTTTTACCCCATGCCGGCTAACAAATTGGACCTCGTTATTTTAGTATTATAGATAGGTAAAAAAATGTACAGGTTATTGTGGCGCAATTTGATTCCATTTGGCATTTATTGGCGCAATTGATATCATCCGAAAAATAAAGAGTGGCGCATATTGATACCTTTTAATTACTGCGCGCAGGGACGCATAGCCAAATTTGCCTTGATAGGCTAGGCGCACCCGCCTCTGGTTTTATAATTTAATATCTTCAGATCGGGAATAATAAATCCGGAAATTATCGCAATAGTGAACAAAATTGATTACTCACAGAGATTTTAAGATTCAGTTAAATGTCAAAATTTCGACTTAGAGAAAAGTGCAATGCCAATTTTATTTTTACTACGTACCTAATACGCTTTCGTAGAAACGTCACTCGTTAGTTTATTTGAATATTTTCTTTAAATATTAATTATAGTTATTGATATAATGGAATAATAGGTCAAGGTACGGTCTTCAAAATCATGTTTGTTTTTCGTTTATTGTTTTGCACATACATTAGTTTTCTCGTTTGAATTATTTTACATTTGTCATTTCAGAGCCTTTTATAGCTTACTATGCGATATGGGATTTGGTCATTGTTGAAGGTAGTACGTACAGTGACCTATAGTTGATAATTTCTACGTAATTTAGTATCTTATAAAAGGAGTTTCGAGAGTTCTCTCATTGGAAATCATCCCATCATAGGTGGTCAGGTATAATATAAAAGAATACTACATATCGTATCTCTGCTTCCATACATATATATAAATAAAACTTCAGTAATATTAAGTACATAAAAGCTTTGCACTATCAAATCCTTGTTGGTGTCTCCCTCAGACTGGCAAACACCGCCAGCCTAATTGTTAACATGGTAATATATGTATATTTTTTTGGTTTGGGCATTTTCCGAAAAAAAATGAGAGCGTTAATTGTTTGATTTGCTTGACACCAAGAAGGTATATATATATGTATATATAGTTTGGGCCTGGTCACAAAGTTTTCTTTTATCTATATATATAAATATATTTATCAGTGACTGCAGTTGATCGTTAACATGGAATTGATAGAAAATGATACATGCAAGTTATTTCAAGTATGTAGCTGCATAAAATACAGAGAAACACAAAAAATGCTGCCACCACCATCAGCTTGTATTCTGTATTCTGTATTCTGTATGAACCGCATTATGTGACTTGCTTTACATGCGTTTTAAAGAGAATAACTGAAATTAACTCTAACCTAAACCTGGACATAATAGACAATGAAACGTAATTACACACAATACTGTGCAATTGCAGTGAAGATTTCTTTCTATTGCACAATACTGTGCAATTGGATATTCTTGCTAATTACCCACACTCAATCCCAGCTTTCCCTTTGTGGTATGGTACCTTGCAGTACAATTTCAGACAGATCCATACACTTGACCTCAAGTTATTGTCTGGAAACTTTAAAATGCTTGTTTTGGCCCTAATTTCTAAACGTTTGGGGCAATTACCCCAAAACCAATGCCAGCCTTCCCTTTGTGGTGTGATACCTTGCATGACAATTTCAGAGAGATCCATACACTTAAACACAAGTTATTGTCTGAAACTAGAAAATGCTTGCTTTTGCCCCTAATTCCTGAACATTTAGGGCAATTACCCCAAACTCAATCCCAGCTTTCCTTTTGTGATATGGAACCTTGTGGTGCAATTTCAGAAAGATCATTACACTTACACACAAGTCATTGTCTGAAACTAGTTAAATGCTTATTTGGACCCTTTTGGCCCCTAATTCCTAAACTGTTTGGACGATAACCCTCAAAATCAATCCGAAGCTTCCTTTGTGGTTTCAAACCTTGTATTTAAATTTCATAGAGATCCATTTTCTTGA
Source organism: Mytilus coruscus (assembly GCA_017311375.1). Lineage (NCBI taxonomy): Eukaryota > Metazoa > Mollusca > Bivalvia > Mytilida > Mytilidae > Mytilus > Mytilus coruscus. Next base: position 145,728 of record JAASAO010002183.1, on the reverse strand, counting down.
ACTAAAGTTATTGTCTGGAATCCAAGTGTCTTCCGACGACGACATGATACAAATACACGACCGCAAAATTATTTTGCGTTCGTATAAAAATCATTCTGCATTTCTTGTTAAAGAGTTCTACCTTTTAATTTAAGATAGTATGTCATCATCAGATGTCGATGGAATTTTTATACCAAAAAGATAACATCATATAATGTATCTGAGCGCATTTTATTTACTAGGCTCAGCCTACCGCCTGAGAGTCCACAAACTTTACTATCAATGAAAAGACACTTTATGTTGTTCCGTGTTTATTAATAATGCTTTTCCAAAAATTATAAAGAGCCCCTGACATGTATCCCAATGTCTATATCCTGCATAACAGAACAACCACTCATGAGAACAAGTTTCTTGTAACTAACTGTGTTTATCCTCTTTAAATAAATCACTACTGTTATTATGAATGTGAGTTTTCAGTATTGCAAACCCAATACTGTCACATTTTTTGCATCATGACATATACAGCACTATAACACCCACATTGCTCCATAACATAATATGAATGTAGAGTTATACAAGAACAAAACCCCACGTTGTTATTCTGTATCTAAGAGTTATTGCCGACATCATGACATATACCCAAATATCCAGCACTATATAACACCCGCTCAAACCTGTCACGTAGTTTAAATGTAAAATTATACTAGAGACACACATCTTCATTTTTATTATGTCTAGATATGTTGATGTTACTTAAAGAGTGATGAAAAGTTGAGAAAAAAAAATAGACAAATAAGGTATATATACAAAGAAACTATAACACACATAATAACAACTTGAATATATCTAATAACAACATGGATTGAATTAAAAAAGATGGTACAATTTATTGCTATCTTGGCCCTGTAAATTAGCAGAGAATTGCATAATTATAAGTTTTTAAACTTAGTAAATGTATTTTAAATTTAGGCAGCTATGAAATGACAACTTAGTCTTGATGATACAATTGTATTGTGATGATGTCATTTAGGTTACATCATATTGAGGATTTACAAAATCTGAGTTAAAAAATGCTAATTTCTTAAAAATATTTGGCTTAATTCACTATAGTCAGTATAGAGAACAAGCTTCTCCAAAACATTTTGTTGTCATCAAGTACACTTGTAAACTTTCCTAGTGACACTTATGCTTTATAATAATTTTTAGCATCTGTGTTAGCAAGTTCATCAATATTACTGAATGTATTCATGTCTTTTCATGGCTTTATTACCAATGCATAACAAATATATAAAACTAAACTTCAATATTTGATGAAAGTATATATTTCAACCTTAAATTATGCAAATTTGACTACAATCATAACCTTATATATGAAAGTCGGTACCTGAAAAGGTGACCCTTTAATATTACATACATATGCTAGTATTATGTATTATATTAGAAGTTATCTCCCTTCATTGGCTTTACATCCCTTACAACAAACAAAACACTCTGAAGTTGGGAATGACGTTCTTTCAACTGTGTAAATAAATTATGTATCTTTATAACAGATTTATAAAATTCAAGCTTTTATTATATATAGCTATGGCTGGTTTTTCTCCTTCTTCAGAGAAATTGAAAAGAACTTTGCTATAACATGTTAGAATTGTGAAGACATAATAGGAAACAAAACATGTAACAGTGCTTGTTTGCAAGTTCCATGTCTATAAAATTTACATCTTCTTAGGATTGTACATGGACAAAGATTTATTATACAAATACAAATCTATTTATTGAACATTTGAAATAAAATAATAAAAGTACATGTATCAGCTCTAAAAATGCTTTTTGTAAATAAAATAATCAGCAGAACCCTGCTTCTTGCCTGCTATTGCTGTTAATATAAGGGTTTATTTTTCAGTAAAATACTAAAAATTCAAAACAAATCACACTTTTTTTCTTCAGATTGGATTTCTTGATCTTGAATAAACTTATGTCTTAGTTTCCTAAAACTTAAAAGAATGTTTAAAAACTGATTGATGTCTAATAAATTTAATCCTAGACTGTTTGGAAATATTAACTCCCAAAATATCCCAAGTCATTTATCAGTTAAAAACCGGAAAATAAAAAATAAATGTTTTCAAAATTTTGCTTGTGACATTTTATTTACATCATAAAAATGCTTCTGCAAAAGTATCATAAGATTCTCTGAAGATGAGTTTGCATAAAACTTTTGGGATTCGATGCACTCCATGGTATACTTATTTAAGATTTCCCAAAAACCTGGGTGTTTTAGTAGTAGTTTACTTAATGAAGGTTTGAAAAAGATACTGATGTCTGAAAACTTGAACTTTACACTGACAAGAATCTTAATGTTAATTGCAAAAAAAAAAAATCATTAAGGTTTGAAAAAGTTTTTGATTTGAAAAAAAAAAATAACCAAAGACTAAACCTAAAATGTAAAGACACATACAATGCCAGAATGTAGAATCTCTTTGTCTCGCTTCTACAGACTCAACATAAAAATGGGACTAGTAGTCATACTATGAAAAAGTCAAAGGAGAAGGTATGATAAGGCCACTGTTTTTGCCCCTTCAATTTGAGAATCAAAAGGTATTCTAAATCTACCAAATAGCACCCTTTTGATGTTTATTAGACATAAACCTGTCAATCATCAACATTTGTATTTTTGAATTTCTTGTCATTGACATTAGGACTTCAAGATTGGATAAGTTTACTATTTTCACAATTTCAGGGGCCAAATAACAGCTCTTATCATACCTCCTCCTTTACAAACATTACTTAATAATTTGTGTTATGTCCTTTCATTCAAAACATTTAAGGATGTTCACTACTCTGTTGACAGTCATAAATTGATTGTATATAAATACAGAAACAGTTATAAAAGCTTGTTTTCGGTTTATAAGCTATTGAAAATTTGGTGGGAATGATTCTCTCTAGAATTTTCATACATTTAACATTGGCACCTTTTTCTGTCAAAAGTATGAAAAATAACAAGGATTTAATAAGTTTTTCAAAGATGGCATTTAAAACTATATGTTATCAAATAATGAAAAGAAAAGTAGGGGTTAGTGGACAAAATGTTTAATGGCAATACATGGATAAAATCAGAGGATTCCAAATATCTGGCAAAATTAAAAAACAAGAGGAGCGAACATCCTTAAAGATGCGTCAATTCACAAATAAATTCCTCTACATTAGACATGTTTGCAAATACATCTCCAACACAATGACTTTTCTTGTGGAAAATTTTTGGCATATCTTGCATTGGACCTGTAAAATATAAAGTTTTATTTAAAATCATTTATTTTGCAAAGGGATAAATGACCTTATGATCTATGGTCTTGCAGTATACTGACTTCATTTTGTAAAATGTGAGATTAATATCATTAGTTGGATACTTTTTCATTGGTTAATTGATTGTTGTTTGCATAATGTCAATTGGCAAATATTTCATGCATGTTCAGAAATATTTTTGAATTTGGAAGTCCATTAACATTTGCACTTTATAACCAGCACAAACATTATAATGCAACCTTACATGAAGCATGAGAATTGACAACCACAAGGTATTACTGTTTTTGTGATTGACATTTATGTTTACATTCTCTGACCATTTCTCTAGTTTTCTGTTTAATTTTTAAATTATAATTCCCTTGAGGTAAATGCAGGCTAAGAATAGAAATTATTTTCAGGCTGTGTTGAACAAAATATTGATTTGCTGCATTGTTAAAATGAATCAAGATTTTATAAACCAATTTAATAGACTCTTTGTCAAGCTAACTTTTCAGGTAATATAAAACTCTGAGGCTTAATTTAAATAAAATCAAAGTTCAATTGTTTTAAACATTACCAATGGTTCTTCCTCAGGATTTGTTGTAAATCCACAACAAGGACAACATCCTTCCATGTACTCTGAAAAGAAACAGAATGAAATATTAATAAGTAGCTCAAAAGATAGTGAATTGCACAACTGACAGCAATTAAGGATAATTCTGAAAGCATAAACTCAAAAAAAAAAAATAATTAGTCTGTATCGGTCACATGAATACATAGGTTTGAAATGTTGCCAGAATATAGTTAAGAAAAATAGTCTGCTATATCATGCCTTGGCTTACGACACAGAGAATGGAAGAACAAATTCCACATGATGCAATATATGCTATTTGAGCCCTTTGAGCAAAAGAGTCTAACGAAAACTATATTATATGAAAATAAAACAACAAAGCCATATCAAGATTCCATCTAAATATTACATTTTTCCATAACTACTCTATCTTTGGAACAGTAAACTTTTCATTGTCCTTAGATGACAATAATCATCCTTACTGGCATGTCATTATATGACAATAATGTAAGAGATAATGATTAGAAATTTAAAAGACATTGATACTGTATCAGAACTTTCAGTATAATATTTGAAGTAACATATAGCTGAGAGGGTTCCCTTGATTACATTGTTTTCCTTAGTAACAATATTCTTTATAATATTTCATAGCTTTGTCTTATTTAAATACCATTACCTTCAAACATCATCAAAGTGTTTGCCACCTTTTTCTTTCCCAATTTGCCTCTGCCTGAGTAATGCCTTCCAAGGAAAATCCTTGAAGGTGTTTCTCAACAAACTGAAATTACGTAAAAAAATGTAGAAGGTTACACATGGTTTCGATTCAATTATTGATTACAAACCAATGTGTCTTTCAAATGTCATTAATTTCCTGAAAGAAATAATTTCCCAAAAACCTTTATATCTACTAAACTTCCTACACATTCAATTTTGATAAACCAGTTTTTTGGTGCTTAGTCCAACTGACATCCATAAATTATTATATACGAGAAAATTACATAGAGAGAATTCATTATTTGTTGAATGAATCTAAAACTGTTCATAATAAATTTAAGTAATGTGTCAGATTACTTTTACTAAGCAATCAAAGAAATTAAACACTTTTCTTGTTTTCTTGATATTCCTCAAAATGATTTTAAACGTGTTTAGTTGATATATTTGTAATATGCAGTTGAATTATCTCCCTTAAATTGAAAATAGTTTGAAAACAAGACATCATGCATGATAAAACTGTATAGCATTTACCATTAAACAATATATCCCACAACTGGACCCATCTTGTTGTTTCGAATGGTCTGGGATATAAACTGTCCAGTTTATTTGGCCATACTCAGGATAGAGCAGCTCTAGTTGTCCTATATATATTTTCTACAAAATATAAAAACATGTTGAATTTCAAGTACATGGCTTAAAACTAGTTGGTGTGTCCCTAACAAAGCAGAGGATGGATGTATGTTTAACTTCAATTGGCATTCACAAATTGAATATATTCAGTGGAGAACATGTTAGTGTGATACAAATATGAACCCTGCCGACATGTGGAGTAATTTCTTTTAGTGTGCTATTTCACAAGGTAACAATTTGCATGAAGACATGTCACCTTACGCAGATGCACGATTCTTACTCTGAGCTCACCAGTCTTTGTTCTTACTTTTTATGTGCTTAAAATACCAATTTTACTGTCTTTGATTTGACCAACGCCAGGTTCAAACCCACGATCTCTTGTACATGAGGCATAAATGCTACCATGAGACCACACAGGCTGTCCTTTGAAAAGATCAAAATGCAATTGTTTTGTAATTTTATACATTTAAAAAATGTGTAATTGTAAATCAATTGAAATAAATAAAAATCAGTTTTAAGATGGATAGGATGTCTTCTACCATCTTAGACTGTTAAAATACCGAAATCTTTAATAATAACAAATCTTTTTATATATATATTTTTAAATTTAGCCATTTAAGGGAGAAAACTCAGATAATCTGTCTTATGTAAATAAACTCCTTTTCGCACATAAGAACTGCTACTCTCTCATATTTCATCTTGAAATTCTATTGTTTAATTTTCTATTTGTCATACAACTTATTTTTCATGTATAATTTTTATAAAATGGGATTATTTTGCACAACATGTCGGTTCAAAAAGCTTTTGACACTCTTTTATTTAGTTTTTATATATAGTACCTCATGGCAAATTATAGAAACAAAATCTATGGATTTAAATGTAGATCCAAAATTGATTTAATTGAAATGATATTACTTAGCTATGTAATTAATACAATGTCTTCAAAGAAATATACTGTGAATTCATTATTATTCGTTGGATACCAATTTTGTGGATTTCGTGGATACAAGTAAACCACGAAATAAAATGCTCAACGAATGTCAAATTTTCTATAGGCTTGTATGTTGACTTCCGCAAAACCACGAAATCAAGTATCCACGAAGATGTAAGTTTTCCTTAATCCACCAAAATTGGTACCACGAAAATAAATGAATCCACAGTATGCAATGGTTTTACAGATAACCTCACATTATAAAGAGAACCTACCTCCAGTGTGAAAGAACTATTCTCTCCTGGTGAGCAGTTTCTCCTAGTGGATTTAGGAAAATGATCCTCTGCAGTTTTGGTTCAACAATCTAAAATTAATTATAAATTCTGGTTTAGGTATTTGTATTGTGAAAGTGTGATAAGCAGTTGATACTCTGCATTAGCCAATTGAGTCAGGTAGTGTATAAAAGACAATTTGTCACTATGCTTCCAAAATTTTGTATATGACTTTTTGACTAATTATAAAAAGAAGATGTGGTGTGATTGCCAATGAGACATCTTTTCAAAAGAGACCAAATGACACAGAAAATATCAACTATAGGTCACTGTACAGGCTTCAACAATGAGCAAAGACCATACCACATAGTCAGCTATAAAAGGACATGAAATGTCCTGAAAACTCCTTTTGACACAAAGCCTCATGGCAGAAGGAATTTTCCATATTCCAAAGTAGCATACAGTTAGACCAATCAAAAATTTGAAATATGACACATGAATTGCCAATCTCAATTGTTTGTAAAGTTTGCTTCCAAAATGTTGCATGTAAACATGAAAATTGTTGTATAATGGCTTTGGGAATCAAATACTTGTAAATTTCAAAATTTATGTGAAAATAAGGTTAGTTTTAGTAAAACTAGAAATTTCAAATTTCAAGTTCACATACAACATTTTGGAAGCACGCATATCAACAAAATTTTCAAACCCATTTTGTGAGATACTTTTTGTTGTAAAATTAGTAAGTTATTACATTTTGGAAGTCCAGTGACTAATTATTCAACATATTGTCACACATCAAGTATACTTCTTTTATCCATGTTCAAAATAAGTGGGCTTTTGAAATGTTCCCCTTTTTAAAAGTTCTGTCCATCATAATTGCAATAATAAAACACTTTTAAAAGTAAATTTTAACAGTGTCCTTCCTTATATCTAACAATCTTTATGAATAGAAGAGCATAGTTGTAATTACTTTTGATAAGTAAAACTATTTTCAGATAAATGTAAGCAGATTGTAGCTCTATTTTACATTAACAGTCATATTATGTTGCAATTGTTTCATACAAAGCCTTCAGGAACACTTTGTGTCATGGTTCGTTTTGACTGATTATATAAACACTGTCCTTTTCTCTTCTAGTCTTTGTCAATTTAAGAATTTAGCATTTTATAACAATATATCATTAAGTTGTTTAGAACTTAAGACTGGCTTGTTTATTATGGCCTCTACGTGTTTATATCAAATTACTTGTCATGAACCGCTCATCTGCTTTGACTCTATATGATAAATATTTCTATCATCAAATCCCAAGTCAAAGTGAACTGCCTATTTAAGCAGTTCATTGGCAGTTTTATAGCAGTTTCTTGAATTTTTAGCAGTTTTGAGGCAGTTCAAAGCAGTTTTGATTTAGGCAGTTTAAAATAACTGCTTACTGGTAAATGATAACTGTTCAAGCAGTTTACATATTTCCAAGCAGTTTGATGAAGGCTAAGCTTGGCAGTTATTTTGATATAGCAGTTTGATTTGCAAATTATTTCTTGGCAGTTGCATCAAACAGAATTAATGTGATTTAGATAAAAGTGGTCTTGTAGAAATGTGCCATCTGTTTACAATTGACCTCTTTAGTGGACAGGAAGTACTATCAACACTAAAATTGAGGACACATGAAGGAGAAAACCTATCTTAATATGATTGTTCGGCAATTACTATCACTTTTAATAAAATATCTTATTTAAACAAAATGGATATTTTTTCTTAATATTATATATCACATTTTAAAGATTGAACAGGCAATTAATTGCTAGTAATATTTTAGGAACACTTAAACAGAATCAAACAACTCCTTAAACATCCCCATGTATTGCAATATGATAAAATTTGAATTTGAATATACAGGACATGCAGGAAGACAACAAGAAAAGATGTGTCTTCTTACATGAACAAAATGAAAAATTTACATGGGTTAATTAATATACTTGAAATAGTTCTTTTCACATTGAATACTGAAGATGGGCCTTGTCTCAATGGCAATTTTGGAAGATTATAATCGTATTAATTGTGTGAATTTTGGATTACATCTTAATTCTGGCACCGGGTAAGTGCAAAATTGGATTCTACTATTTTGATTTTTGAAATTGTACTTTCAATGTTTTATTCAGCATAACAAAACAATAATAACAAGTATGATATATATATCTATAGATTAATTCTAATTTTGCTCCTCATTGTGACAGTCCAGCTGGTTTACGTGTCATGTATTTAAGATTATATCAGAATAAAATTGATTCAGCTCACAAATATACTTAATCATATTAATATTTAAGAGTCTTCTTACTAATCAGGTAATATAACAAATAATTAATTTCAAGTATATCATTGAATATAAGAATATTATTATTGCATGAATCTTGATTTCCATTTCCTTATTTCAGATGACTTGAAACTGAAATTATACATGTTGCACCCTGTATTTCTGACATCAATATTTGTAATACTTAAAAGCTATACATATTAACCATGAACCTGGAAAACAACAATAAATTTGTTTAGAAGATATATTTTGTTTTTGATAATTATTACATGTTATTATGTTACTTTTTAACAGCTACTAGTATGAATAATGCATAAGATCGTGACCATATAAGCATTTCCTTAGCAGTTATTTCCCAGTTTAATATGAATATTAATTAACCTGAAGCAGTTAAATATGAATATTCATGAACTGAAAGCAGTTTTGTACCTAATTTAAATATTTCGTCAAAAAACTGCTAAAGAACTGCCTAAAACAGCTAAGGAACTGCTTTGAACTGCCAGAATAACTGTGAAGGTTTAGGAAAACTGCTAATTTTGTATATGAAGTAACTGGTTAATTTTGGAAGGTTAACAACTGCCAAGCATTAGAAACTGCTAAATCTCTGAACTGGGAAGGCTAAATGACTGCCAAGAAACTGCCTTTAACTTTGACTTGGGATGACATCAAAATTCTTACCAGCAAATCCCAGTGTCCACATCTTTCATGATATGCGCCTATGATGACATCATATGGTTCAAACTTATTCTGAAATTATACATTTTTTTAAATCAACAAGAATATCTTATTTATAAGTAAAACTATATGCAAACTCATGATACCTCTTTTATATCTAAATGGACATGTTGAATTAATTCTGTTTCATAATGTGGAAAGTGAATTCTTCTGAAGCTTATATATCATATATAAGTATTTTGGAGTAGCAAATAATATCAGCTGTGATTACTGTACATGTAGTATAGAGTTGAAACAGAAATGAATGAAATACTTTCTGTTCTATTAGTATAAAAAGGTCCTGAACTATTTAGAGTAATAAACTTGAACTTGCAGTGAAGTGAGAGAGTTTTGCTACATGTTGGAGGCCTCACTGTGATTTTGATATAATGAACAGAAATAAAAGCCTTGTTCCTTTGCTTTTCATGTGTTTTTATATTTTGTTCTTGCTGTGCATGTACTGATTTTGTGTCATGGATGGATACTCCATATCCTTTGTTTTTATATAACTTAAAATAAAACTAGGCATAAAAGAAAAAATCAATGACTGGACCATTCAATCCACATTCATATCAGCAATTAATGATCTTATAATGGAAGAGATGCTATAACAAGGTTGGTTCTGAAAAAAAATCTAATTTGGAAGGGCATTACCATCAAAAACTAAATTGACATTAGATCCTACCCACATGTACATCTACATATTAGGATCTAACAAGTTCAACGTTTCATGTAGGAAGAGTTGGGATGACAAGATTGGTTGATTAATACCTTCTCACAACGTCCAGGTACATATCGTCCATTTATAATATTGTTAGTGGTGCTAACCACTTCACGGCGCACCTTGATTGTTCCTCTATCATGTTCTGCTTGACCGTGAAATGATATATATGCATCCATCACCTGAAAGTACAAAATACAGTTCTCTTCTATTGAATGCTACTACAGTTAATAAATCAATGACATACAACATAAGTATGATTAAGGACATATTTGAATTTTCAAAAATGAAATGAAATGTATTCTATATTAACTTAATATGCTTATCTAATTCTACAAAATTAAAAATGGAAACTAATGTCATCATACCTGAAACCAAAACATTTTTTGGAAACACTATCTGTGGGATATTCGTGTCACTGGTAACCACACCACATCTTTTTATTTTTATAATGAGTTGTGAAAATAATCATCATTTCAATATTTAATTAACTAAGGCCCAACGATTGGTAAATGAAAAATTAGCAATAAATAATTAACAAATGAAAACCTATTGATAATGCTACATACCATATCAAACTGCATTTTGAAATTCTGCAACAAAATTGTGATCACCTTAAGAATAGAGTCCATTTAACTTAAAATCAAAATTTCAAGGTGTTCATATTACCATATTTGAAAAACTCATGTCGATTTATGTTACTTCTCAATATTCAATTCTAAAATTCACAAGGTTAACAAATTGGATCCAAGTTTTTAATTACGTACATATAATTCATATATGTGTTTTTTAGAGTACACATTATATGTTTATTAGTATTGTAGCTAAATGAATAACCTTGTCAGTTAACCAATTGTGTTCATTCAAGGAACCAATGTCCTCATATGTCACAGCATTGCCATAGACCTTGGCCAGAAAATACCGGTTATTAAAACTTTCCGACCAAATCTTTTCCACCTTATTTTTAGCTGAAAATATAACTGCATTCCAGATTATCTGAATTATAATGATAATGATAATATTTTTCTTTCAAAGTAACGGTTATGTTATTTCATTTGCAAATTTATCTATCATTATCCTTGTACGCAATAATACAGCAATAACACTAAATATGATTGATCTGTACATAATTCAGGCCATTGGTTTTCACATCTTAATTGTGTTACATTTTGACAATTCAGAACTTTTAGCTTGCTATGAGCTACAGGTTTTGTTCATTGCTGTAAAGTCATATTGTAACATATAGTTGCTTAATTCTACATCATTTGGTCTTTGATTGATAATGGTTTAAATGGCAATCATACTTTTTCTATAGATTAAACTGTTGGTTTTCCCTTCGAATGGTTTTCAACTAGTATTTTTGGCCCTTTATAGCTTACTTGTTCAGTGAGCAAAGGCTCCGTCTTGAAGCCATACTTTGACCTATAATAGTTTTTCTTTTAGAAATTGTGACTTGGATGGAGAGTTGTCTCATTGGCATTCATACCACATCTTCTTATATCTATCATCATATTTTTATATTCTTTCTTCTTTCTTAACATAGTAAAATTATTGATAACTCCTTTGTATCTCAAAATTCTAACAGTTCTAGTATATGTATGAACTTAATGTTAACAATGTTATGATTATGATGTAATATTGAAAGGGTAAATCAGTGAATGTAAGAAAACGTAAATGATCAACCCCTGCAAGATGGGGAATTTTCAAGGTGAAAATAGCAAACCTTTTGTACATCAATCTCTGTATCTGTTAAGTCATTTGAGCCTGAAGGAACAAGAAAATGATAAAGATAAAGATAAATGATTTGGCAATCTGAAATTGAAATATTCATTTATAAATATTTTAAAAATTATAAGAGGAGATAATTTGGCTGTTGTGTTATCATATTTATTGCAAATACACTGCAATAACATGTGCACTAAGCAATGCACAGATTACATTGAAAATTCATGGAATTGCAGAATATGATTTGAATATATGAATACAGATAAAGATCTCTGCTCTCACTTCATTGAGAAGAAAAACTTTTGTGTTATTTGGCTTAGTTGAAATATGGTAAGTAGTGGAGTATAAGGTTGTAAGCTTGCCACCTTGTCTTTTTAGTCTTTATCACTCTACAACTTTGTCAAATAATAAATCCATTCTATATCTATCAATCCAATTTGTTCACAAAATCCTAATTTCTGATGCTTTGTCTTATTTACAGATAACTTCTCTAAAATAAATTAGACACACAGACAGAGCAGCACCCTCATACATGCCCGATTGTGGCAAAAGTAATGTGGTCTTTGTAAATATGATTACGGCACTACTAAAACATTAGGCATTTGGTATATAATGACATATGTCTAAGGAATCATGATTCCATTGCATCGATTGTGGGAAACTCATTGTTTGTTCTTTGTCTACGGCCATTTAAAATTTAAAACACTCACCTTCTAATGTTACATTTGATGATCCAACTTGATCTGTAAAAATATTCATAAAATTATTTCTGTTACATTACCAACAACATTGATTATGCTCCTTCATATAGTAAATCACATCTACAACAACACATGCTTAGTATATTACCACCTAGATTAAGTGTATTGAAAATTGTAAAGCTGGTGTAAGACAGATCCAGACAATGCTTATATATCACAACACATTACTGTTAAGCTGTTGACCAAATATTTTAAGATTATGTTCAGAAATTTTTAGAGAAGTTTGTCAAATAATATTTGTTTTAATCAACATGTTAAAATTAAAATAATCTTCAAACAGGAATTAGATGTCCAATAAATGAATCATCTGTTTTAAGTAAAGGTGGACCGGTCAGTGAATGTAAGAATATGTAAAAGATCAACCCCTGCATTGAAGATGGTGGAATTTTCAAGGTGAAAATAGCAAACCTTTTGTACATCAATCTCTGTATCTGTTAAGTCATTTGAGCCTGAAAGAACAAGAAAATGATAAAGATAAATATAAAATGATTTGGCAATCTGAAATTGAAATATTCATTTATATATATTTTTAAAAATTATAAGAGGAGATAATTTGGCTGTTGTGTTATCATATTTATTGTAAATACACTGCAATGATATGCACTAATCAATGCACAGATTGCATTGAAAATTCATGGAATTGCAGAATATGATTTGAATATATGAATACAGATAAAGATCTCTGCTCTCACTTCATTGAGAAGAAAAACTTTTGTGTTATTTGGCTTAGTTGAAATATGGTAAGTAGTGGAGTATAAGGTTGTAAGCTTGCCACCTTGTCTTTTTAGTCTTTATCACTCTACAACTTTGTCAATTAATAAATCCATTCTATATCTATCAATCCAATTTGTTCACAAAATCCTAATTTCTGATGCTTTGTCTTATTTACAGATAACTTCTCTAAAAATTAGACACACAGGCAGAGCAGCACCCTCATACATGCCCGATTGTGGCAAAAGTAATGTGCCCATACAGAAAAAATGATAGGATGGCCAACTGCATTGCTCAACTGGCCGCCAGTTGAACAAACAGTTGAGGGCCAGTTGAGGGCTAGCTGGCCATCAGTTGAGCAAATAGTTGAGGGCCAGTTGAGGGCTACCTGGATTTTTGCCATGCAAATTAGGTAGCCCTCAACTATCAAATGCTCAACTTTATGCAAATTAGTTGAGCAAGGTTGAGAAAATATCATAGTTGAGGGCTAGGTGTCCAACAGTTGAGCAATTAGAGTTGAGGGCTACCTGGCCAACAGTTGAGGACCAGGTCATTAAAAGTTGAGGGCTAGGTGGCCAATAGTTGAGGGCCAGGTCATTAAAAGTTGAGGGCTAGGTGGCCAATAGTTGAGGGCCAGGTCTTTAAAAGTTGAGCATTATCTGGTCATTGCAAACTGATGACTACACATTGTAGAAAAAATAAATTTAAATTGTGTATTTTATATAGCCAAAATACTGCTGAAAGATCTTAACACACAACAGACTACATGACAGCTTTATCCTTGCTTTTTAAAAGTTATTATCTAGTAAATAAAATCTAGTTAATCCTGCAGCCATATTAATCTTTATGCAAGGAGAAGTATTTAGATATATATTGAAATACTCAAAACAGAAAGTGTTGTTCAACCAGAAAAAATATATATATATTTATCTGTCATTTGTGGATAGATGTCTTATTGGCAGTCATACCCAAGATCTCTAGTTTTATACCAAATTCATTATATTAGAATATTCTTATTTTATTAGTAATACTTTCTAAAACAAATTGTCTTAATAATAAAATAAATATGTCTCCTGTCTTACACATTTTGATAATATATAAATTAATGCATAAATATCTTGTCTAAAATTTTCTTCACTCTAAAAGTTAAGAAGACACTTTAAATATCACTATTTTGAACTAAAAGAGCATATACACTTATTCAAAATGGTGGAAATTCTAATCCAATGTACTTACCAAAAGATGTTTCCATAAATATGTGTTAAAACATCAATCTTCCTAAATCCAAGAGTCATGTCATCAGAAGAATACACTGCACTATTCAATGTCAATACAGTTATTTGTAACTTTTTGATCTACATCCATTGTAAAATTCATATTTTATTCATGATAGCTAGAAGACATCTTTGCTTGCCATGTGCATGCTCAAGCCCAGTTCAAATTTTAAATGTTTGAGGTTGTTTAGGGTATTGTGACAGTGTGATCCCTTTGAAATTTGCCCCTAATAATAACTGTTAATTACCTAAATCATGAATATTTGATATATCTTATAATAAAAAAAATACTGTTTGTTTTTTTAATTTATCTTTATGTTATGAGTTATAGTTAAGTTAAAATACAGAAAAATGTATAAAAACATGTGCTTCCCTTAATTTGGCCTCAAACTCTGTGTACATTTATAATAGTATTTCCTGTCTACTTGCATTATACACAGAGATAAATGGAAAACAGATGGCACATAACATTTATATCACCAGCTCATATTTCTAATTGCTCAACTTTTGCTCAACTATATGAAAAGTTAAACCAAAGATCAATTGCTCAACTTTTCCTCAACTACAAAAAAAAATCAAAGTCTGAACGCTCAACTTTTCCTCAACTACAAAAAATTCAAAGTCTGAATGCTCAACTTTTGCTCAACTATATGAAAACCAAAGATCAATTGCTCAACTTTTCCTCAACTTAATGGCCAGCTTCAGTTGAGGGCCAGTTGAGCAACATCTATCAAACATACAGTGCTTGGCCAGGTTTGATCGAGTTGAGCTAAGATGCTCAACACCTAGCCCTCAACTATTTTGCTTAAAACGGCTAGCCCTCAACTGTCCGCCACATGGCCTCAACTTTTTTTCTGTAGGGTGGTCTTTGTAAATATGATTACGGCACTACTAAAACATTAGGCATTTGATATATAACGACATATGTCTAAGGAATCATGATTCCATTGCATCGATTGTGGGAAACTCATTGTTTGTTCTTTGTCTACGGCCATTTAAAATTTAAAACACTCGCCTTCTAATGTTACATTTGATGATCCAACTTGATCTGTAAAAGTATTCATAAATTATTTCTGTTACATTACCAACAACATTGATTATGCTCCTTCATATGGTAAATCACATCTACAACAACACATGCTTAGTATATTACCACCTAGATTAAGTGTATTGAAAATTGTAAAGCTGATGTAAGACAGATCCAGACAATGCTTATGTAATGAGGGAATCACTTAATAAACATCTGCTGCTTTTCTGTAAATACTGTCTGTATGTATTGTGTGTGGTTATTAGATACTGTCTGTATGTACTGTGTTTGGTTATTAGATACTGTCTGTATGTACTGTGTGTGGTTATTAGATACTGTCTGTATGTACTGTGTGTGGTTATTAGATACTGTCTATATATACTATGTGTGGTTATTAGATACTGTCTGTACGTGTTGTATATGGATATAAGATACTGACTGTATGTATTGTGTGTGGTTATTAGATACTGTCTGTATGTGTTGTGTGTGATTATTAGATAATGTCTGTATGTACTGTGTGTGGTTTTAGATACTGACTGTATGTATTGTGTGTGGTTATTAGATACTGTCTGTATGTATTGTGTGTGGTTATTAGATACTGTCTGTATGTACTGTGTGTGGTTATTAGATACTGTCTGTGAGTACTGTGTGTGGTTATTAGATACTGTCTATATGTACTATGTGTGGTTATTAGATACTGTCTGTATGTGTTGTATATGGTTATAAGATACTGACTGTATGTATTGTGTGTGGTTATTAGATACTGTCTGTATGTACTGTGTGTGGTTATTAGATACTGACTGTATGTATTGTGTGTGGTTATTAGATACTGTCTATATGTACTGTGTGTGGTTATTAGATACTGACTATATGTATTATGTGTGTGGTTATTAGATACTGTCTGTATGTACTGTGTGTGGTGATTAGATACTGTCTGTATGTACTGTGTGTGGTTTTAGATACTGTCTATATGTATTTTGTGTGGTTATTAGATACTGTCTATATGTATTGATTGTAGCTATTAGATACTGTCTATGTGTACTTTGTGTGGTTATAAGATACTGTCTATATGTACTGTCTGTGGTTATTAGATACTGTCTGTATGTACTGTGTGTGGTTATTAGATACTGACTGTATGTATTGAGTGTAGCTATTAGATATTGTATGTATGTACTGTGTGTGGTTATTAGATACTGTATGTATGTATAGTCTGTGGTTATTAGATACTGTATGTATGTATTGTGTGCTTAAAAGAAATGAGGTAGAAAAGAAAATACTTAAATTCAAAATACAATTAACTGATGTTTCAGGTGTTGGTGATTCTTATGTTTTTTGTACTATCCATTTTGTTAAATCCTGTTACCCATTCAGGTATAGTTTAATGTTATCCAGCATATACACCAGATATTCCACACAAAAATCTGGCATTTTGTTATTTAAAGCACACTTTTGGTGAGTTTTATCATCTTATGGAAGAGAATACATTGTATGTGTAGGACTTTAAAGTGCAATGGTCACCCTAAAGTGTGATGTTCTAAGCTAAAGTGCGATGGTTGATTGTTTTCTTTTAAATGTGATCAGATGTCAGGCTTAAGTGCAATGGTATATGACTTGCTAAAGTGTTTTGATTTAACACGCTTTTGAAAGTGTGATGGTGTAACAGAAATGGGGTTCAGGCAATGATTTTTGTTTTTGCTGTGTTCATACAAACTTTTCTACCACCAACCAAAATTGGAATCATTTGTTTCCCTTTTTGTGTCTACCGGTAGTAAAACATCTTCATCTGTACAAACATTCTCGTTTTCCAGCATATCCATTTTCTTTGTACAAATGGTGTGTAGCCTCATAATGAAAAGGTCCATACTTTCTCGGAATTTGCACTTTAGCATATCACAAAATCAGACTTTAGCATGTTCGGTTAAATATCACATACATATACCATCACACTTTAGCGTAGGCTATCACACTTTAGCATGACCATCCCATTTTAGCGTCCCCTCGCACTTAATTTGGGTCTTACATATGTTTTACTCAATATAAACTAAATTTGATCTGCATTTCATACCTATAAAGGAAAACGCAATATAAAATGGCATAAAAGTAAAAACAATCATTTTGCTGGAATTTTAACAATACTTACCTGGCAAGTGGCCTTTGTCAACTTTGCTTTTATAAATCCCTAAAAAAGATTATATTATTATTTTTTACACTAGGCTGTTACCCTGATTCCAATGGTAAATATATCAATGTTCAAAATATCTGCAACAATAGTTTTACTTTCTAATTCTAATGTTATATATAAGTATATTATTGGATTCAACTAGATAAATTTATATCTTCCTTCAAGAAAATAAGTCCATTTATAGGTAAAATACGGATAAACAGGATTTTTTTACAAAATTTACTTCTGGATTCTATATTATGATCATAAAGAAGCTTCTGTCCAAGTTTGATAGAAATCCAGGCTAGTTTAAGAAAATTTCAAAACTTTAACCACAGAGTGAATATTTGTGGATGATGCCGCCGACGACAACAACAGAATGTAGGATTACTATGTCTCGCTTTTGTCACAAAAGTGACAGGCTCGACAAAAGAGAGCTCACTCACCGTCTGTACAAAGTTTTATATGCCTCCACCACAGCACAACAGTCCTTTATAGGAAGTCTTTTACTTGAAAAGGTTCAATATCATTGTATCTATTAAACATAATAAACGCAACTCTATATTTGTGTTCTAAAAAATTAATATTAAAAGTAACTTGAGTTTTAAAAGTGAAGATGTCATTATAAATAATATTTTTAATAAATAAGTTTCAAGAATTTCCTAAACAAAATTATAAATTTTAGCACACAAAAGGATAACTTAAAGACAGGTTATAAAATGCTCATTTTACAAAAAAATCATACTGATTCATTTATTTCTATGAATAGCAGATGCTGCATAATGGATTTTATTGGTTCTCAAAGATATTGGATGCTCTCTTGATTATATTAATAACTTTTGTAGTTGTGAGATTGTTTTGTTTAAAAACACTTCATATTTCTGTATATAGCATATTTAAAAAAAAGTCTGCGGATAATGAAGAAAAATTAAATGGCATCTTCACCTTTGGTAGATGCTGATGTAATTCTTTAATCTCATATTGAATACCTCAACGTTTGGATGCTGGCTTCCAATTATTTTTAGATGCTGGCATCCCATCACATTGGAATGATGACATCACATCAGTTTGGATGCTAGCATCCCAAAATATCCGGATGCTGGCATCCCAACATATCCGGATGCTGGCATCCCAACATATCCAGATGCTGCCATCCCAACATATCCGGATGCTGGCATCCCAAAATATCCGGATGCTGGCATCCCAAAATATCCAGATGCTGGCATCCCAAAATATGGAGATTCTAGCATCACAACCATTCAGACATACCTTTTTAATGATGTCATACGAATTTAAATGCTGCTTCCTAATCAATAATGGATTTTAGTATTAACCCACCAAGATAACACCCAGTACATTTCCTAAGGTTTTGATGCTTGTTGAATGCAAATGAAATCAAACCAGTAAACCAGGAAACATAAAAAAACTACTGATGAATGCCTGGAAGATGGTGATTTTGTTTTGTTCATTTCAGTGGCGAGTTTAATGCATATTGAGAATGAGAATTCATAGGTCATAGTGTTAAATGTATACTTGACCAACATACTGAGTCTTATTTGTAAAGTGCTAGTTCACCATGTGAATGCTGATGTCAACAATTTGATATTTATAAAACTATGTCAATGTACTAAGTTTTCCAACAATTGGCCAATTTTAATGTTATTTTCTAACTTTGATTATCATTATATAAGACATGTATACATGTTATTGTGGTCTGATTTTACAATTTTCCAGTCTAATATGCTTATGTTTCGAATGTTCATAGAATAAAAGATATTTAAAATGCAATAGTTGGCTGAAACAATATCAAGTTCAGTGTTTCCCAAGGCTTTCAGAAAATAACGACATTTGATCCAGTAAAAATTCTTCTTTACTGGACTAGACTCTTTTTACAGGACAATCACACATATGATTTGGACAAAATTAAAAATTTTACTGTTGTGTAAGGCAATTCAATCAAATGAATTAAACCAATTTTACTGGTCTTGGCCCAATGACCATCAACCATGGGAATGACTGTACTTTATTACGATGCTAAATATGAGGTATGTTATATGTAAGCCTGCATTATAGTTTTGTGTCTATGACAAACCCCATTTTAATTAAAGTATATATAAAAAAGGAGATCTGTTTCACGCTATTGCCTGTATACAATAATACATGTACCACGTTTATAACAATGCAATATCTTTAAAAAAAATTCTATTATCGATACTGGTGCACATTCTCTTTGATTTGTACGAACTGGATATTGTCAGTATCTCTGGACTCGCTGTATACTTTTTCCCATGCGTCAGTACATCATGTTAGGATCTACTTTCATTTCATTAACATAATTTACATTTTCTTTATTACAATCATTATTAAACTTGTATCTTTTTTCTGTATTTTGTAATTCAATATTTGTTAATCATTTAATCACATCAGTTACAGGAACTGGTGCTTTCTATAGCTAACTTTCTTTTATCATTTATCTAATCTGAAATCAGCTGGAATCTCAAATGATCTGGTGCTGTTTCGTTGTTTCGTCGTCTAAGTTCAACCTGTCAAATAACTATAAAGTGTTACGATACATAATACACAACACATGAATAGTAACCGGAAAGGTACAGCCACTTCTTGAAAAATGCTGAAACGAGAAATCCAATATAGTTTTAATACACGTAAATATTCTGACCAATATAAATGTTTGAAGAAATTGCTTAAAATGAGTTTCCCGTTGCTTACGTCTTTCATCCATGCCAATTTGGACTTATATTTGTCTCTTAATTGGCATACCTCCCGAACCTCCTTTAGTTTTACATTCACAGTTAGTTACGAGTTCAGCACTCTGGTCTTTAAAATTCAATCTGGCCATAAGCAACCAATGAGTCTATATTCTTCATATTAAATGTTGCAAATATATGAAGATTATCGTTGTAACATCACAACACTATGGAACAGAAAGTAAATATTCACGTAGTATTAAATGTTAAAAATTGCTTTCTTCCAACGTTGAAAATGACTACTCGTGGTTGATAAAAAAGATATACTTGCACCCCGTTTCCCCACAAGAAAACGCATTATTATTCGAAGAAAACTTTCATTTAAACTTCACTTTACTAAAGTTTTCCATACCAATCTATGCCTGATTTTTCTGTGTAGTCGTCAAAAAATTATTGAAAACACATATGAACCACTAGTTCAATTGAATTTTTATGGAACAACACCCAGATCTATACAATATCAAAGGGAGAAAAGAGTGCAATTTCATCAATGTTTCTTTTTTTTTGAGAAATACATCATATTTAGCAATTTTCGTGAAATTTCATTCCCATCCAAGGGTGGATTCTTTTTACACCTTAATTTGTGTTGGTTTTTTTCTTGAGCCTAGTCCTAGAACACAAAACTCGTGTAACGATATTTACATTTTCTTTAATTTTCGTATTTTCTTTTCATTCATTTTGAAAATTTGCTATGTATTGTTTTTTTATCAAGCTTCCACCGAGCTTCGTATAAAAAAGAGCAAAACAAAAAAATATCAGATAAAAATTCAATAGCTTAAAACAATGAAGAAAAGATGACATGGAGGCACATATGTAGGACTAGCAGTAAGCTTGACCCATAAAACCATGTAGCATATTGCTATTAATTTCTTCAAGTAAGCTAAGTATATGTATTAGAGTAAATTTAATTTGAAGTCGGTAAATCTGTATGATATGTGTTCCTTTCTTAAACATTAAAAATAGTATTTTACATTCACCCTTATTCATATATGACTATGCGGTATGAGTTTTGCTCATTGTTGAAGGCCGTATGCTGACCTTTAATTGTTAACTGCTATGTTATTTGGTCTCAGTCCGGTGGAGAGTTCAGCAAACATACCACATCTTATTTTTAGCTCTGGTTCCTTGACTGATTAGTGTCCTTTTTAACGTTCGCATTATTAGCTGTGGAATCGGAACACTTATGGTCCGTCACCGTGTGATATTTTTCGTCTTATACTAGTTTTAATAAAATGAACTAACCATCTGACTTTCTAGATCATGATAGATGAGTAAAACTGTACATTATTTCCAGACTTGAAGATAAGCCTTTATAGTACCAGGTGAAAATGAATAATTTGTCCGATAAATACCCCTTCAGAATTTCAAATAATTGTTCCCTTCAGGCTTCACTGGATCTGATCTAGACACTTGCAAAAAGAGGCAAACAACACATTCAATTTTCTAGACCGAAAAATCAATCTTAAATCAAATTTCTTATACTTTATATTGCTTGAAAGGTTCTTACCAGCGATCAATTTTAATTATATAGGTCGTAGGGCTAGGGTAAACAAATTAATTTTGCAGACCCGATATTTTTACTGGCCATGGCCATATGGATGGTGGTTAATCGTCTCGGTGGGGTTCAGGTCGATCAGATTTTTGTCAAAACTATTTATCTCTCCGCGGAACAGCATAATCACGCATAACATGTTAGTGTACATATTTCCACAATCTATGAAAGGGTGGGGTTGGATGTCTCATATTTAGCCAGTCAAGGTAGTTAAAACTCTCATAAGACATGATAAGTATGTCTCACCGCTACCATAGGCGGAGCTTTTACCGAATATAAAATAATATAAAACACAACATTAAAACACACAACATGCAGACAAGTTATATAACAGCACAGGCATATTGAAATACATGCAAAGCACTACTAAAATACATATCTAAACAAGCCAAAACTGAAGCACAACTAAAATTTAAGCACAACTAAAATTAAGCACAAATAAAATAAAGCACACATGCAAAATTTAAGGCATAATAACATGTAAGAGCAACTTCTAAAATATGAAAAATAGGAATCACTGAAGCATGACTTTAGCAGGCCCTTCAGGCTTCTACCATTGCAGTCAGTGGCCCCTTTATAAAAGTTCTGGATCCGCCATTGACTACTACGGAAGGATCGAGGTGCTCCCTCCCCGAGGACATGGGAGAATCTCCGAATGACATTAATCATTATCCGGCTGTCGTATCAAGTCACTGAAGAGCTAGTCCGAGATTACTCTCACTTCTAAGATCTTCTTACGGCTGTTTTACAAGTCACAAGACAAGCTGTGCCCATGGTAGTCCAAATAATTATGACGTCTTGGAAGTGTTGTGATTGCCGATATTATCTTAATACCGATAAATACCTTTGATGATCGTTCCTGCAGTCAGGAACGGCCGATTGCTCTTCAAGTGTAAATAGTCGTCTGTATAGCCATTAGTTTCAACCGGAAGAGAAGGATTTCTGGGTAGTTCCGCGGACATCTCTAGATGGTCTGTCTGATGACCTAAAACTAACCCTATGAATACTACACTCCCCAGTTTTATTTATAAGGCCCCTCTACTGAGGTGGGCCCTGTGAATTCGCCCAAAATCAACAAAATACAGAATTCATACCAAATTTATAGAAAATATGCATCAATTTAAAAAGTACACAACCTATCCCCTAACAATTTAAAAAGTATACAACCTATCCCCCAAACAGACCCTTTGTATTCATGGGTCTACTGATACACTAAAAGTTAGTACAATGGGTTCCCAACAAATTGGGAACCCAGACAACTTTGAATTGTTCTTCTCTGGATCGTTTGCCAACTCTTCCCTGTCTTTATACAAACTAAGCCCTGGTCACTTAGTGGCTGCAGGTCCTCTATTTTGTTGGACCCAGGAGGTTGTGCTGATCCATTCTCCGTCGTGAAGAGTTTGGTCTCATTTTCTTTACTTGTACTGTATTTATACCTTTGTAAAGGTAGGAATTCCAGGGTCCCACTGTCTTCTGTTGGGACCACATCTAACTGAGGCAACGGTCACACGTAAGGCTGTTGTCCCACTGTCTACTGGTGGCCGCTGCAGCTTAAAGCACCTAGTGACAACATTATCTGCTTTGAAAAGTAGCCCCAATCCCAAATCGGGGCTTTCTGGATTAATGTATACAGATTCCTGGATGACAGAAGAATTGAAAGTTATTACTGTTTCTTTTTGAGCAGACTGTTGCTTTCAGTTGCGGCCTTTCTGTCAATTTCTCCCGTTGAGGAAGGGTCCACAAAAGTAAGGGATGTACGACTTTTTTCAGTATTGTCAGTCATTCCTGTGTCAACAACAGGAGTAGGACACGTCGAATCCTGGTATTGCGGACAAACTATGACTATCTTCTCATCACTGGACCCTTCTTCCAAAGTAGTATCTGCCTCACCGTCTGAGGTGGAGTCCCAACTTTCTTGGGCCTCCTCATCACATGCCAAAGTTGTCTCTGTTGGGGCAGCAACCTTGTGAATGCTACTGCTATTCTCAATTGGCAAGATAGCTCCTATGGGTTCCCTCATAATATTGGCTACTGGACCCTCCTGGTCCCCTGTGAGCAATGCTGGAGCAACTAAGTTGCCTTGGGGCACCTCACATTTCTCTACTAATGGTATGGTTGGGGTATCCACCATCAAGGAATACCCCTGGTTGGCCCTTATTTTCCAACCACCACTGTCTGTGTCCTTTATTAAAGTGAACATCCTGTCTACATCAACCTTGATCAGTTTTTGAATATCCGGTAAAGAGTACCCGGCAAAGCCTGGGTGACTTTTGAGGATTTCCTCCACCAATAAATACCCACCAGGGAGAAAGCTGTGGTCCAACTCCAGTGCACCATGCCTCAATATGTTCGCAAGACATTTCAATAAGTAGCAGTCCAATCTGCCTGAAGGAGTTGCCTCTTTGTTAGAATTGGAGCACTGCTCTGACTCAATCTCTGCTTTAACCTTCACTGACACACTAGGTTCTCTGTTCCCATCCTTGTCCCTGGCACCTACCCCTGAGCCCACTATAGCTACCTCCGCTACTCTGCCTTGGGATACAGACTCAACTACTGAGAGGCCTAACTTCATTTGCGGGGACTCACTCCGGCCTCCTGAGTAGTCCCGTTTAAGTTTAATGGTCCTGTTGCAGTTCTGCTTGACTGATTTATGAAGGTAACAGTTTTAACCCTCCCCTGTAAATCCAGACAGTCCTTCCTAACATGTCCAGGCTTAAAACAGTGGTAGCACACTCCCTCCAATGGAGGCCCTCTATCAGTGGAGGGACTCCTGAGACGGACTTACCTTTAAAGTTTGGACATTTCATTTAAACTGGCCCCTCTCCCCATTGGTGGCAACTTTCTGTCCCTGTCACTCTGCCAGGTGAGCAGCTTCCTTCAATGGGGCTTGCGAGGAGTTGCTTGAATTGGTCCATCATGTCGTCTAATTTTCATGGACTTGACCAAGTTTGTTTTCAAACTTCTGATCAGACTTTTCTAACTCCACTTTCCATGTACTGACTGGGGCCCTCTCAAGGGCCATGGTATCCCCATGGGGCCCTGATACTCATGGAAGGCCTCATGGTGGTCTTCATACTGCCCATCAGTTACCTGCCTAACCTTACGCCTATTTGGCTTGCCATATATTGCCTGTGTGTTATGTTGAATAGCCGTATTTTATCTATGGCCTCCTCAATACTTTGGGGCTGAAGGTTAGAGATTTGCACCCCAACTGTTTGTTTTCAATACC
Source organism: Mytilus coruscus (assembly GCA_017311375.1). NCBI lineage: Eukaryota > Metazoa > Mollusca > Bivalvia > Mytilida > Mytilidae > Mytilus > Mytilus coruscus. The sequence goes on along the minus strand of JAASAO010002183.1, from coordinate 120,409 downwards.
CTGGCACAGCCGTGTTATGGCTTGCTCGTACATGTAATCGTCAGGAAGGTTTCTAAAAGCCCTGGTCGCTAAGGACAAAACCCGATCAGCCCAGTCCTCAACAGACTCCTCAGGGCTTGCCGGGCATTGTTAAACTGGACCCGGGCAGTCTCAGGAGCGCCTTGAAACCAAAACGCTTGTGTAGCTTCTCCACAAGCTCCCTATAACTGACCTCCTGGTCTCTTTCTGTTATGAGGGCATAATACTCACTGGCTTTTCCCTCAAGACACCAGCAAAGTTGATCCTTGCATTCCTGTGGACCCCATTCACAAACCTCTGCATACCTTGCAAATTTTGTGAAAAAGGCCTGCCAGTTGCCCTTCCCATCATACTTAATATTTTTGGGGGCATTGGTAACTTTAGAGACGCCACCTAAAGTTCCTTGTGCCCCACCTCTGCTGTCGGGTCCCCTTGTGTTTTCCCTAGGCCTATCCTCATTATATGGTACTGGGTAGGCCTGTTGCCCATATCTCCCCTGCGGTGGCCCCATGCAGGGCACCAGTGTATACCCTTGATTATACTGGCTGTGGGATTGCCTACCCCAATAGGCACGAACTGGGGTCTGCCTTGTGTCCTCGCCCCTGTTGTCTTGTCTTTCTCCATAGGTGTGGGCTGGGACCTGCCTTGTGTCCTCGCCCTGATTGTCTTGCCACTTGCCATACCTACTACAAGGTGTCTCATACTGCCCCCAACCAGTGTGCGCTGGTTTGGTATAGGGTGCTGACCCCTGACTAGCATAGTTGCTTGCGTGACCCCTGGGATTCTTGTCCAACGCACTGTCTTCACCTGGCCCGTACGGCTTGTTCCCAACACTACTCCCTTGGTGTGGGGATTACCTTGTTTTGGTTCACCAATAATGTGGTGACTCCACTCTTTTTCTGCAACTGTTCCTTGTAGCCCTGTCCCAATTCCCTGGGGTCTTAGGCCTAGCTCTAACATCCCGGGATATGGACTATAATCAAGGTAGGCAGAGTCCATCTGGCTGGGCCCTCCCAGTGCCCGGACTTTGCCCTGGTGCCATGCTTCTTGCTTAAATGCAGATTGACCATGTACTCGGATGGTGTGCCCTGTGGGCAATGTGTCCCCGTCTACTACAGTGTTAACTCTGCTTAACATCTCATCATGCCTGCCTTGGTCCTCAGGTGGTGGCCCAATGTTTTGGCCACCCTCGTTTGGGCTGAAGTCCAGCCTGGATAAGAGGGCCATTGTTACTCGTAGGTGGGAGATTGTGGCCAAGTCTGACTCAGTCCTTGCCCTCCCTAATGTCCATTATTTGCTCCCCAGTTTTATGCCTATACCTGGGAGCTGGAGTAACTCTTGAAAGCTACAAGTGTTTATGTTTACAACCGACATTTGTAACTGTAAATCACTAACAACAATGTATAACAAAGTTTATTTATTTAAAGAATAAACAACAACAAACAACACACATTGAATACCACAAGTTATTTATTTTATAACACAAATACTTCTGCTTCGGGTAAGCCGTCCTTCTGGTCTGCGGTTAACAGAAGTACACAAAACAATAACACAACGACTGGTAACCCGTCTTTCTTGTCTGCGGTTAACAGAAGTAAACAAAACAATAACACAACGACTGGTAACCCGTCCTTCTGGTCTGCGGTTAACAGAAGTAAACAAAACAATAACAAGTCGACTGGTAACCCGTCCTTCTGGTCTGCGGTTACCTGAACAAAACAATAACAAGACGACTGGTAACCCGTCCTTCTGGTCTGCGGTTACCGGTGACTGGTACCCAGCTGTCCCTTCAGGGTCAGCAAGGTAACCTGTCGTCTACTTGAACAATCCTTTCTCCTAAACTACCGTGAAGTATTCCTCCAAAATACTCCACGAGTGCCTGAAATGATTTATTCCCTCGTTGGAATAAACCAACTCACCTTTCCCCTCCTGTCGTACTATTTTGCCGTCCACAACCGGCACGGCAAAACATAAAAACTATCCTCCAAGCTCTGACACAGCCCGCTAATTGCTCGCAGCGCCAATGTTGTGATTGCCGATATTATCTTAATACCGATAAATACCTTTGATGGTCGTTCCTGCAGTCAGGAACGGTCGATTGCTCTTCAAGTGTAAATAGTCGTCTGTGTAGCCATTAGTTTCAAGCGGAAGAGAAGGATTTCTGGGTAGTTCCTCGGACATCTCTAGATGGTCTGTCTGATGACCTAAAACTAACCCTACGAATACTACAGAAGGTTATTTTAAATTTTGCTTTGACGCCTTCCTGCGTCGATGCAAGGCGTCAAAGAAAACAAATATAATAGCATGATAGCCTTTCAAGACGTCATAATTATTTGGATTAGGCCCGTGGCTGTTTTGCCAAACAAGCTGGGCCTACGGGCGTTGGCGGGCACAAGTCAAATCGGCACCTATAGCAAAATTTGGCATTCCATAATATTTGATATAATATATGAAGCCATTAGGCATTACCCAACCAAGTGCCGATTTCCTTATAGATATAAGAAGATGTGGTATGAGTGCCAATGAGACAACTCTCCATCCAAGTCAAAATTTATAAATGTAAACCATTATAGGTCAATGTACGGTCTTTAACACGGAGCCTAGGCTCACACCGAACAGTAAGCTATAAAGGGCCCCAAAATTACTAGTGTAAAACCATTCAAACGGGAAAACCAACGGTCTAATCTATATAAAACGAGAAACGAGAAACACTTATGAACCACATCAACAAACGACAACTACTGAACATCAGATTCCTGACTTAGGACAGGTGCAAACAAATGCAGCGGGTTTAAACGTTTTAATGGTACCAAACCTTCACCCTTTTTCTGAAACAATAGTGTAACATCACAACATAGAAAGACACACTATAAAATATCAACTGAAATAGCTTAACTCAATCAAAGGACATAGTAACACCATTGAACATACACTGAACAAATAAATTTGACCTATGATACAATGTAAATTCAAAATAAATAAACTAAGGGAAGAATAATAAAAGTAACATGTTATATCGGTATGAAATGTTAAACAATTTAAGAAAAACAATATGCTCGAACAAAAATATCAGCCATTTGCAATAACTTTAAACACAGGTAAATAAAATAATTTTGTTGTTAGGTATATGACTGTCTAAATCTGAGACATCTCTGACTACAGAAGTGCATGAAAAAATAAGCAGATCAGTCGATTTTAGTTACCTGTATGCAGTCGGAAAGCAAGCCCTTAGAAACGACCGTTGTTGCTACTTTCTTAAGACAACAATGGAACTGATATTAAAGCCCGCCATTCTGAAATTGCGTTAATTTCGCGGAAAAACTAAATTAGCGGCAATTTGAAAAATTTTCTATTTTCTGTTTTTACTTGCCATTGAGTCAGAATTGGATGTCTTTCTTATTTTAAGCATGTGTCTTATTATCAAAGAAAATAATACACAAAATGGTCATAAACAAAGATTATATATAATCTATAAAAAATGATACGTATCTCAAAGCAAGTTAAAAAATATTTCAAGTCTAACGTTCTGTCACCCTTAGGAAACCCTGTTTGAGCTAAATTCCGAAAGAAAGACATTTTTGACATTGTAGTTTTTATCCTACACATCGATGTCAACATGCATCTGAACAGAATGTACACACATTTAGTGTGTTTGCTTGAAAAGGCAATGGCGAGTTCAGCTGTGAATTTGACAGGATTAATTAATCTCTTGAAATGTTTGGCGTTAACTAAAACAATAAGGTAAGGAAATTTTATACTGTCTGTGCACAACCTTGAATTTAAGATTACTAGAAAAATCATTCATTGTTAATATTATTTTTTGTGAGTAAGGAATCCTGCAAAAGTAAATCTAAATATTACATGTACAATGGACCATCAAAGTCTTGTCCTTTAAACTTAAAACAATCTCTTTCAGACTTGCATTTTATCACTCTTATTCAAAGCATTTTCAAAATTACATGAAGTGTGACTTTAAATAATACTTGTGATCTAAAACATAATTATTGACTTTATTAATAGCACTCAGATACTGCTCTGAAATACTTTTAATATGCATAGTCATTTTTTCTAAAGAAGAAGAAAATTTAAGATCGAATCTTTCTCGTTGTTATTTATCTGCAAGTTCATGATATAAACCATTTAATTATCCATTGGTTTGAAAGCTTTTTGTTTATAATTTGAGACCATTCAGTAGAACCTGTATGGACTCAATGAGACAAAATTTATTGTTATATTTAGTTTAATTGTACATAGATTGCAAACCAATTTCCTATTGTTTCAAATTATGAAGAATTTACATTGAGAATAATTTGATAATAATTTCTTTTAAATGTATGTGAAAAAGGTAGAATCAGGTATCAGTCTCAATAATCAGTATTGAAAGGGAAAACCCTGTCTAGATCCAGTATTTATGCATATTTTGGCTAGCCCTGACCTTTATGTAGTAGAAATTAATTTCTGTGTTGATATTATTTGGTTTCAGCAGTTAAAATATTTACCAAAATATTTAAGTAACTCTTGGAATAATACATAATATCATGGCACAGAGTAACATTTACTGTATTCTGTAATGTTTATTCTGAAACTGTTTTAAAATGTGTTTATCTAATTGTTTTACATATGTCTGTAGTATCAAATTATATTTAGTAAAAGATAATTAATTATTTTCATAATATTCACTTGTAAATAACAGCATATGGTGCTAAATATATATTATAGTACAAATAAGTGTGTTCATGAAAAGTGTCAACAAAGGGACGTAACTCGTAAATTACTAGCGGAACCGCTTCGTCAGAAATATCGACACATCGAAGTGGCACATTTGCGTATTACAGCGTATTAAGTGGCACAAATTTGACACGGGCCAGTTCATAAAAAGCCTCATCATATATTTTAAATTCAGCATAGGTTCCCCAGAAGTTAAGAAAGAAATTTCAACTGATGTGTTGAAAAAAATTGTCGCGACGAGTGACGACATGGAGTTTGAAGGCTTCGTATTCTAATTCAGTACGCTTAATCAAAACAATTTGTGTGTTAGAACTTTTAAAAAGTATACACAGTTGGCATTTGTAACATACAGCATGCTTTGGTTTCATTTAATATGACTTTTTGGAGTAAACAGACTGGTTTCAGTTGAAGAAAAAATGACTCAAAAATGCCAAAATATGGTCGTCACATGACTTCCATTGTTGCTTTAAGAAATGGGGTCAAACCGGGGTCAGCTTTCCGACTTTATGACTAGCATTCTATTTCGTTTCTGTTGTTTTAAAATGATAATAAGTTGCGGCGTACTGGCCAAAGAAGTGTCTTTCTTTCCCTTGCAACCATGTCCACTTCACCAAATAAACAAAATTTTACATCACGTCATGCGGGTGGGATTTACCGCCATTAGCGCAGAAAAATAGTGCATGTGCTTACAGTATGAATAAACATTAGAAAACTAATAAACAAGAGAATATTAAAGGGTTATCTATTTTCATTACTTTTCAAGAATATCGGTAGAAGTAATTCTCCATAATATTTGATATAATATATGAAGCCATTAGGCATTACCCAACCAAGTGCCGATTTCCTTATAGATATAAGAAGATGTGGTATGAGTGCCAATGAGACAACTCTCCATCCAAGTCAAAATTTATAAATGTAAACCATTATAGGTCAATGTACGGTCTTTAACACGGAGCCTAGGCTCACACCGAACAGTAAGCTATAAAGGGCCCCAAAATTACTAGTGTAAAACCATTCAAACGGGAAAACCAACGGTCTAATCTATATAAAACGAGAAACGAGAAACACTTATGAACCACATCAACAAACGACAACTACTGAACATCAGATTCCTGACTTAGGACAGGTGCAAACAAATGCAGCGGGTTTAAACGTTTTAATGGTACCAAACCTTCACCCTTTTTCTGAAACAATAGTGTAACATCACAACATAGAAAGACACACTATAAAATATCAACTGAAATAGCTTAACTCAATCAAAGGACATAGTAACACCATTGAACATACACTGAACAAATAAATTTGACCTATGATACAATGTAAATTCAAAATAAATAAACTAAGGGAAGAATAATAAAAGTAACATGTTATATCGGTATGAAATGTTAAACAATTTAAGAAAAACAATATGCTCGAACAAAAATATCAGCCATTTGCAATAACTTTAAACACAGGTAAATAAAATAATTTTGTTGTTAGGTATATGACTGTCTAAATCTGAGACATCTCTGACTACAGAAGTGCATGAAAAAATAAGCAGATCAGTCGATTTTAGTTACCTGTATGCAGTCGGAAAGCAAGCCCTTAGAAACGACCGTTGTTGCTACTTTCTTAAGACAACAATGGAACTGATATTAAAGCCCGCCATTCTGAAATTGCGTTAATTTCGCGGAAAAACTAAATTAGCGGCAATTTGAAAAATTTTCTATTTTCTGTTTTTACTTGCCATTGAGTCAGAATTGGATGTCTTTCTTATTTTAAGCATGTGTCTTATTATCAAAGAAAATAATACACAAAATGGTCATAAACAAAGATTATATATAATCTATAAAAAATGATACGTATCTCAAAGCAAGTTAAAAAATATTTCAAGTCTAACGTTCTGTCACCCTTAGGAAACCCCGTTTGAGCTAAATTCCGAAAGAAAGACATTTTTGACATTGTAGTTTTTATCCTACACATCGATGTCAACATGCATCTGAACAGAATGTACACACATTTAGTGTGTTTGCTTGAAAAGGCAATGGCGAGTTCAGCTGTGAATTTGACAGGATTAATTAATCTCTTGAAATGTTTGGCGTTAACTAAAACAATAAGGTAAGGAAATTTTATACTGTCTGTGCACAACCTTGAATTTAAGATTACTAGAAAAATCATTCATTGTTAATATTATTTTTTGTGAGTAAGGAATCCTGCAAAAGTAAATCTAAATATTACATGTACAATGGACCATCAAAGTCTTGTCCTTTAAACTTAAAACAATCTCTTTCAGACTTGCATTTTATCACTCTTATTCAAAGCATTTTCAAAATTACATGAAGTGTGACTTTAAATAATACTTGTGATCTAAAACATAATTATTGACTTTATTAATAGCACTCAGATACTGCTCTGAAATACTTTTAATATGCATAGTCATTTTTTTCTAAAGAAGAAGAAAATTTAAGATCGAATCTTTCTCGTTGTTATTTATCTGCAAGTTCATGATATAAACCATTTAATTATCCATTGGTTTGAAAGCTTTTTTGTTTATAATTTGAGACCATTCAGTAGAACCTGTATGGACTCAATGAGACAAAATTTATTGTTATATTTAGTTTAATTGTACATAGATTGCAAACCAATTTCCTATTGTTTCAAATTATGAAGAATTTACATTGAGAATAATTTGATAATAATTTCTTTTAAATGTATGTGAAAAAGGTAGAATCAGGTATCAGTCTCAATAATCAGTATTGAAAGGGAAAACCCTGTCTAGATCCAGTATTTATGCATATTTTGGCTAGCCCTGACCTTTATGTAGTAGAAATTAATTTCTGTGTTGATATTATTTGGTTTCAGCAGTTAAAATATTTACCAAAATATTTAAGTAACTCTTGGAATAATACATAATATCATGGCACAGAGTAACATTTACTGTATTCTGTAATGTTTATTCTGAAACTGTTTTAAAATGTGTTTATCTAATTGTTTTACATATGTCTGTAGTATCAAATTATATTTAGTAAAAGATAATTAATTATTTTCATAATATTCACTTGTAAATAACAGCATATGGTGCTAAATATATATTATAGTACAAATAAGTGTGTTCATGAAAAGTGTCAACAAAGGGACGTAACTCGTAAATTACTATCGGAACCGCTTCGTCAGAAATATCGACACATCGAAGTGGCACATTTGCGTATTACAGCGTATTAAGTGGCACAAATTTGACACGGGCCAGTTCATAAAAAGCCTCATCATATATTTTAAATTCAGCATAGGTTCCCCAGAAGTTAAGAAAGAAATTTCAACTGATGTGTTGAAAAAATTGTCGCGACGAGTGACGACATGGAGTTTGAAGGCTTCGTATTCTAATTCAGTACGCTTAATCGAAACAATTTGTATGTTAGAACTTTTAAAAAGTATACACAGTTGGCATTTGTAACATACAGCATGCTTTGGTTTCATTTAATATGACTTTTGGAGTAAACAGACTGGTTTCAGTTGAAGAAAAATGACTCAAAAATGCCAAAATATGGTCGTCACATGACTTCCATTGTTGCTTTAAGAAATGGGGTCAAACCGGGTCAGCTTTCCGACTTTATGACTAGCATTCTATTTCGTTTCTGTTGTTTTAAAATGATAATAAGTTGCGGCGTACTGGCCAAAGAAGTGTCTTTCTTTCCCTTGCAACCATGTCCACTTCACCAAATAAACAAAATTTTACATCACGTCATGCGGGTGGGATTTACCGCCATTAGCGCAGAAAAATAGTGCATGTGCTACAGTATGAATAAACATTAGAAAACTAATAAACAAGAGAATATTAAAAGGGTTATCTATTTTCATTACTTTTCAAGAATATCGGTAGAAGTAATTCTTATGAATTGATTTCTTATCATGTTTACAGTCTCTGCATGGATCTCTACGCATGATAGTAAATCACATCTTGAAACGTCATAACATCCCTGACTTTATTAAATAAAGTGTTGGGAGGAAAACAACAAACGGATTTTTGTTGTTGTTTTATTTTGCATTGCACAAAACTATGCTATGGAAGTTATCATCGTGAACGAAATACAAGAAAATAAACAAAGTAATCCGTTTTCAGCTTCACATTCAAGAGTTGTTTTTTATATTATTTCAAAACGGTTTTAGGATCTTTTACAGGCACATTCTTGGTGAACTCAAAATTCGTGTTATATAACCATTGGAGTACATGTATAGAAATTCAGCAAACAGTACAAAACAGAACTTGTAGGATTACAGCATTCGGATATTTTGCAATGTCGGCACTCTTACAGTTTTGGATGCCAGCATCCAGCTTTTGGGGATGCCAACATCCCAATAAAACGGGATGCCAGCATCCCAATACCATGGGATGCCAGTATTCCAATATAATGGAATTCCAGCATCCAAAAAGAAAATACCAAATCCTTTATTGGAATATGCAGCTTGAAAATATAAAAAAAATATGCAAAACTAGCATCCCAGTAATAGTTAGATGCTCCAGTACACTATTATTTTAACAACAGCATCTACATCAAATTTTGATGCTGGAAGCATATAAAATCAAACAGATAGCATACGTACGATAAAAGATGCCACCTTATACAAAATATGAAAGCAATTAAAATTGAGAATGGACTTTGACAAATTATTCAAAATTAGCATCTTTTCATTGAAATATGCTATTTCCTAGTTATTTCGCGGAAAATATGAAAAAACTGTAAATGAGAATTTGAAATTTTAGTTGAGAACTCATTCTAAGTCGTTGTCGTCGTGATTTACTATGAAAATAGTATACCTTTTGTTTAGATACAGGTTTATCACATGGGATATTTTTATTTCAAATGTATTTATAAACGTATTTATAGAAACATCATTGCAGGTATATTACATGTAAAAATCTCGATTTGAATTAACTAATAATAGTAGCCAATCAGAACGTGGTTATTATCGTGGTTGTAAAATACGGGAACAAACCTACTATTATACCTCTCCACTCTGTAATCTCTAATCTGTATAATAAATACTGCCAGTCACGGCACACCTCCCAAATATGGGTTACACTAATGACGGGACGATTGACCGATAATGTAGTGAGCTTCCTGCTTTGCAATTTACTAATCTCAGCTAGACATTTTGCAACTAATTATTAACCCATTCCACTATGCTACATGTAGCAGTGATGATTTAGAAATTGATATCAGCTGTAAAATAGACCCTCTGTGTAGACAACTAATCTATAACCACAGTCGCCTGAAGATTTCATAATTATAGCGAAAAATAGGGAAATAAAATATTTTTAGTAGTATTATATATTATATTATACTATATAATACTACCCCATTTTAAAATGGAAATAAAATATTTTAGTAGTATATTATACTATATAATACTACTAAAATATTTTATTTCCATTTTTTCGCTACTATATAATACTACTAAAAATATTTTATTTCCCCATTTTTCGCTATAATTATGAAATCTTCAGGCGACTGTGCTATAACTTGCACAATAAGAGATATGAAATGCTTGCAAAATGGACTTGATAAGCAGTAGGAGGAAAATGAACTTTAAAGTCAAATAGACAGGTCGCATAGAGTGTTTGCAGATCGCCTAGACTTAGTCTTAAATAGAATTTTTAAATTTCTACTTAAATAAGTATACAGAAATTTTTGATCTTTTACATAAACAATGATAAATAAGTATCTTAAATTAACTGAAACTGTGAACTGTGTACATATATTGGTGGAAGAATATTCATATCCTATTGTGATGGTGGAACTATTTTATTGTTTTACTCCAAATACGGAGGTGTGTCTACATTAGCAGAATTTCATTGGATACAGATACAGATAGTGACAGGATAATGACCGGATAGGATATAAATAGTCATAACTTTTTGTTATTCGGTAGATTTTTTCATATTTGGCGACGTTTGAGATACTAAACTATATTTAATGAAAATCTAAAAATAATTTTGAAAAAATATTTTTGAGCAAAAAGTTGACCGGACGGTTTCACAGCCGCCGATGTACGCTTTGAATATATTGAACTGATCGACAAAAAGTGTTAATATCTCTTTCGTTTTACAATATTTTTTCAAGAAATTAGGATATCTACGAGATAAATAAATATATTATATGAAAATATAAACTTTATAGAAAAACATTAACATTTTTGTCGATCAGTTCAATATATTTAAAGCGTACATCAGCGAATGTGAAACCCGTCCGGTCAACTTTTTGTAGAAAACATTTATTTTACTATAAAGTTTATATTTTATATAATATATTTATTAATCTCGCTGATTTCTTAATTTCATGAAAAATATTGTAGAACAAAAGAGATATTAACATTTTTGTCGTCGATCAGTTAAATATATTTAAAGCGTACATCAGCGAATGTGAAACCCGTCCGGTCAACTTTTTTGTAGAAAACATTTATTTTTACTATAAAGTTTATATTTTCATATAATATATTTATTAATCTCAAAATATCTTAGTTTCATGTAAAATGATGTAAAACAAAGAGATATTAACACTTTTGTCGATCAGTTAAATATATTTAAAGCGTACATCAGCGAATGTGAAACCAGTCCTATCAACTTTTTGTAGAAAACATTTATTTTACTATAAAGTTTATATTTTCATATAAAATATTTATTAATATCGCTGATTTCTTATTTTCATGAAAAATATTGTAAAACAAAAGAGATATTAACATTTTGTCGATCAGTTCAATATATTTAAAGCGTACATCAGCGAATGTGAAACCCGTCCGGTCAACTTTTTGTAGAAAAAAATTATTTTCACTATAAAGTTTATATTTTCATATAATATATTTATTAATCTCCAAAATATCTTAATTTCATGTAAAATGATGTAAAACAAAAGAGATATTAACACTTTTTGTCGATCAGTTTAATATATTTAAAGCGTACATCAGGAAATGTGAAACCCGTTCGTTCTATTTTTGTAGAAAACATTTAATTTTACTATAATGTTTATATTTACATATAATATATTTATTAATCTCCAAAATATCTCAATTTCATGTAAAATGATGTAAAACAAAAGAGATATTAACACTTTTGTCGATCAGTTCAATATATTTAAAGCGTACATCAGCGAATGTGAAACCCGTCCGGTCATTTTTTGTAGAAAACATTTATTTTACTTTAAAGTTTATATTTTCATATAATATATTTATTAATCTCGCTGATTTCTTAGTTTCATGAAAAATATTGTAAAACAAAGAGAGATATTAACACTTTTTGTCGATCAGGTCAATATATTTAAAGCGTACATCAGCGAATGTGAAACCCGTCCGGTCAACTTTTTGTAGAAGAACATTTATTTTTACTATAAAGTTTATATTTTCATATAATATATTTATTAAACACGCTTATTTCTTAAATTTATGAAAAATATGGTAAAACAAAAGATATTATCACTTTTGTCGATCAGTTCAATATATTTAAAGCGTACATCAGCGAATGTGAAACTCGTCCGGTCAATTTTTTTGTAGAAAACATTTATTTTACTATAAAGTTTATATTTTCATATAAAACAATTATTAATATCGCTGATTTCTTAATTTCATGAAAAATATTGTAAAACAAAAGAGATATTAACACTTTTGTCGATCAGTTCAATATATTTAAAGCGTACATCAGCGAATGTGAAACCCGTCCGGTCAACTTTCTTTGTAGAAAACATTCATTTTACAATAAATTTTATATTTTCATATTAAATATTTATTAATATCGCTGATTTCTTAATTTCATGAAAAATATTGTAAAACAAAAGAGATATTAACACTTTTTGTCGATCAGTTCTATATATTTAAAGCGTACATCAGCGAATGTGAAACCCGTCCGGTCAACTTTTTGTAGAAAAACATTTATTTTACTATAAAGTTTATATTTTCATATAATATATTTATTACACACGCTTTTTCTTAAATTCATGAAAAATATGGTTAAACAAAGATATTATCACTTATTTTCCGATCAGTTCAATATATTTAAAGCGTAAATCAGCGAATGTTAAACTCGTCCGGTCAACCTTTTTGTAGAAAACATTTATTTTTACTATAAAGTTTATATTTTCATATAAAACATTTATTAATATCGCTGATTTCTGAATTTCATGAAAAATATTGTAAAACAAAAGAGATATTAACATTTTTGTCGATCAGTTCAATATATTTAAAGCGTACATCAGCGAATGTGACTCCCGTCCGGTCAACTTTCTTTGTAGAAAACATTTATTTTACAATAAAGTTTATATTTTCATATTAAATATTTATTAATATCGGTGATTTCTTAATTTCATGAAAAATATTGTAAAGCAAAGAGATATTAACACTTTTGTCGATCAGTTCAATATATTTAAAGCGTACATCAGCGAATGTGAAACCCGTCCGGTCAACTTTTTACTATAAAGTTTATATTTTCATATAATATATTTATTAATCTCGCTGATTTCTTAATTTCATGAAAAATATTGTAAAAGAAAGAGATATTAACACTTTTTTGTCGATCAGTTAAATATATTTAAAGCGTACATCAGCGAATGTGAAACCCGTCCGGTCAACTTTTTGTAGAAAACATTTATTTTACTATAAAGTTTATATTTTCATATAATATATTTATTAATCTCCAAAATGTCTTAATTTCATGTAAAATGATGTAAAACAAAAGAGATATTAACACTTTTGTCGATCAGTTCAATATATTTAAAGCGTACATCAGCGAATGTGAAACCCGTCCTGTCAACTTTTCTTGTAAAAACATCTATTTTTACTATAAAGTTTATATTTTCATATAAAATATTTATTAATATCGCTGATTTCTTAATTTCATGAAAAATACTGTAAAACAAAAGAGATATTAACATTTTTGTCGATCAGTTCAATATATTTAAAGCGTACATCAGCGAATGTGAAACCCGTCCGGTCAACTTTTTGTATAAAAACATTTATTTTACTATAAAGTTTATATTTTCATATAATATATTTATTAATCTCCAATATATCTTAATTTCATGTAAAATGATGTAAAACAAAACAGATATTAACACTTTTGTCGATCAGTTCAATATATTTAAAGCGTACATCAGCGAATGCGAAACCCGTCCGGTCAACTTTTTGTAGAAAACATTTAATTTTACTATAATGTTTATATTTTCATATAATATATTTATTAATCACCAAAATATCTTAATTTCATGTAAAAATGATGTAAAACAAAAGAGATATTAACACTTGTTGTCGATCAGTTCAATATATTTAAAGTGTACATCAGCGAATGTGAAACCCGTCCGGTCAATTTTTTGTAGAAAACATTTATTTTTACTATAAAGTTTATATTTTCATATAAAATATTTATTAATATCGCTGATTTCTTAATTTCATGAAAACAATTGTAAAACAAAAGAGATATTAACACTTTTGTCGATCAGTTCAATATATTTAAAGCGTACATCAGCAAATGTGAAACCGGTCCGGTCAATTTTTTGTAGAAAACATTGATTTTACTATAAAGTTTATATTTTCATATAATATATTTATTAATCTCGCTGATTTCTTAATTTCATGAAAAATATTGAAAACAAAAGAGATATTAATACTTTTTGTCGATCAGTTAAATATATTTAAAGCGTACATCAGCGAATGTGAAACCCGTCTGGTCAACTTTTTGTAGAAAACATTTATTTTACTATAAAATTTATATTTTCATATAATATATTTATTAATCTCCAAAATATCTTAATTTCATGTAAAATGATGTAAAACAAAAGAGATATTAACACTTTTTGTCGATCAGTTCAATATATTTAAAGCGTACATCAGCGAATGTGAAACCCGTCCTGTCAACTTTTTGTAGAAAACATTTATTTTACTATAAAGTTTATATTTTCATATAAAATATTTTATAATATCGCTGATTTCTTAATTCGATGAAAAATATTGTAAAACAAAAGAGATATTAACACTTTTGTCGATCAGTTAAATATATTTAAAGCGTACATCAGCGAATGTGAAACCCGTCCGGTCAACTTTTTGTAGAAAAAATATTTATTTTACTATAAAGTTTATATTTTCATATAATATATCTATTAATCTCGCTGATTTCTTAATTTCATGAAAAATATTGTAGAACAAAGAGATATTAACACCTTTGTTGTCGATCAGTTCAATATATTTAAAGCGTACATCAGCAAATGTGAAACCCGTCCGGTCATCTTTTTTGTAGAAAAACATTTATTTTACTATTAAGTTTATATTTTCATATAATATATTTATTAATCTCCAAAATATCTTAATTTCATGTAAAATGATGTAAAACAAAGAGATATTATCACTTTTGTCGATCAGTTCAATATATTTAAAGCGTACATCAGCGAATGTGAAACCCGTCCGGTCATTTTTTTGTAGAAAACATTTATTTTACTTTAAAGTTTATATTTTCACATAATATATTTATTAATCTCGCTGATTTCTTAGTTTCATGAAAAATATTGTAAAAGAAAAGAGATATTAACACTTTTGTCGATTAGTTCAATATATTTAAAGCGTACATCAGCGAATGTGAAACCCGTCCGGTCAATTTTTTGTAGAAAACATTTATTTTACTGTAAAGTTTATATTTTCATATAATATATTTATCAAACACGCTTATTTCTTCAAATTCATGAAAAATATGGTAAAACAAAAGATATTATCACTTTTGTCGATCAGTTCAATATATTTAAAGCGTACCATCAGCGAATGTGAAACTCGTCCGGTCAATTTTTTGTAGAAAAACATTTATTTTACTATAAAGTTTATATTTTCATATAATAAATTTATCAATCTCCAAAATGTCTTTATTTCATGTAAAATGATGTAAAACAAAAGAGATATTAACATTTTGTCGATGAGTTCAATATATTTAAAGCGTACATCAGCGAATGTGAAACCCGTCCGGTCAACTTTTTGTAGAAAAACATTTATTTTACTATAAAGTTTATATTTTCATATAATATATTTATTAATCTCGCCGATTTCTTAATTTCATGAAAAATATTGTAGAACAAAGAGATATTAACACCTTTTGTCGTCGATCAGTTCAATATATTTAAAGCGTACATAAGCGAATGTGAAACCCGTCCGGTCAACTGTTTTGTAGAAAAACATTTATTTTACTATCAAGTTTTTATTTTCATATAATATATTTATTAATCTCCAAAATATCTTAATTTCATGTAAAATGATGTAAAACAAAAGAGATATTAACACTTTTTGTCGATCAGTTCAATATATTTAAAGCGTACATCAGCGAATGTGAAACCCGTACGGTCATTTTTTTTTTTTTGTAGAAAACATTTATTTTACTTTAAAGTTTATATTTTCATATAAAATATTTATTAATCTCGCTGATTTCTTATTTTCATGAAAAATATTTTAAAACCAAAGAGATATCAACACTTTTCGTCGATCAGTTCAATATATTTAAAGCGTACATCAGCGAATGTGAAACCTGTCCGGTCAACTTTTTGTAAAAAACATTTATTTTACTATAAAGTTTATATTTTCATATAATATATTTATTAAACACGCTTATTTCTTAAATTCATGAAAAATATGGTTAAACAAAAGATATTATCACTTTTGTCGATCAGTTCAATTTATTTAAAGCGTACATCAGCGAATGTGAAAGTCGTCCGGTCAACCTTTTTGCAGAAAAACATTTATTTTACTATAAAGTTTATATTTTCATATAAAACATTTATTAATATCGCTGATTTCTTAATTTCATGAAAAATATTGTAGAACAAAAAGATATTAACATTTTTGTCGATCAGTTCAATATATTTAAAGCGTACATCAGCGAATGTGAAACCCGTCCGGTCAACTTTCTTTGAAGAAAACATTTATTTTACAATAAAGTTTATATTTTCATATCAAATATTTATTAATATCGCTGATTTCTTAATTTCATGAAAAATATTGTAAAACAAAGAGATATTAACACTTTTGTCGATCAGTTCAATATATTTAAAGCGTTTTCCAGCGACTATGAACCCGTCCGTTCTATTTTTGTAGAAAAACATTTAATTTTACTATAATGTTTATATTTTCATATAATATATTTATTAATCTCCAAAATATCTTAATTTCAAGTAAAATGATGTAAAACAAAAGAGATATTAACACTTTTGTCGATCAGTTCAATATATTTAAAGCGTACATCAGCGAATGTGAAACCCGTCCGGTCATTTTTTCGTAGAAAACATTTATTTTACTTTAAAGTTTATATTTTCACATAATATATTTATGAATCTCGCTGATTTCTTAGTTTCATGAAAAATATTGTAAAAGAAAAGAGATATTAACACTTTTTGTCGATCAGTTCAATATATTTAAAGCGTACATCAGCGAATGTGAAACCCGTCCGGTCAACTTTTTGTAGAAAACATTTATTTTACTATAAAGTTTATATTTTCATATAAGATATTTATCAAACACGCTTATTTCTTCAAATTCATGAAAAATATGGTAAAACAAAAGATATTATCACTTTTGTCGATCAGTTCAATATATTTAAAGCGTACATCAGCGAATGTGAAACCCGTCCGGTCAACTTTCTTTGTAGAAAACATTTATTTTACAATAAAGTTTATATTTTCATATTAAATATTTATTAATATCGCTGATTTCTTAATTTCATGAAAAATATTGTAAAACAAAAGAGATATTAACACTTTTGTCGATCAGTTCTATATATTTAAAGCGTACATCAGCGAATGTGAAACCCGTCCGGTCAACTTTTTGTAGAAAACATTTATTTTACTATAAAGTTTATATTTTCATATAATATATTTATTAAACACGCTTATTTCTTAAATTCATGAAAAATATGGTTAAACAAAAGATATTATCACTTTTGTCGATCAGTTCAATATATTTAAAGCGTAAATCAGCGAATGTGAAACTCGTCTGGTCAAACTTTTTGTAGAAAAACATTTATTTTACTATTAAGTTTATATTTTCATATAATATATTTATTAAACACGCTTATTTCTTAAATTCATGAAAAATATGGTTAAACAAAAGATATTATCACTTTTGTCGATCAGTTCAATATATATTTAAAGCGTAAATCAGCGAATGTGAAACTCGTCCGGTCTACCTTTTTGTAGAAAACATTTATTTTACTATAAAGTTTATATTTTCATATTAAATATTTATTAATATCGCTGATTTCTTAATTTCATGAAAAATATTGTAAAACAAAAGAGATATTAACACTTTTGTCGATCAGTTCAATATATTTAAAGCGTACATCAGCGAATGTGAAACCCGTCCGGTCAACTTTCTTTGAAGAAAACATTTATTTTACAATAAAGTTTATATTTTCATATCAAATATTTATTAATATCGCTGATTTCTTAATTTCATGAAAAATATTGTAAAACAAAAGAGATATTAACACTTTTGTCGATCAGTTCAATATATTTAAAGCGTTTTCCAGCGACTATGAACCCGTCCGTTCTATTTTGTAGAAAAACATTTAATTTTACTATAATGTTTATATTTTCATATAATATATTTATTAATCTCCAAAATATCTTAATTTCAAGTAAAATGATGTAAAACAAAGAGATATTAACACTTTTGTCGATCAGTTCAATATATTTAAAGCGTACATCAGCGAATGTGAAACCCGTCCGGTCATTTTTTCGTAGAAAACATTTATTTTACTTTAAAGTTTATATTTTCACATAATATATTTATGAATCTCGCTGATTTCTTAGTTTCATGAAAAATATTGTAAAAGAAAAGAGATATTAACACTTTTGTCGATCAGTTCAATATATTTAAAGCGTACATCAGCGAATGTGAAACCCGTCCGGTCAACTTTTTGTAGAAAACATTTATTTTTACTATAAAGTTTATATTTTCATATAAGATATTTATCAAACACGCTTATTTCTTCAAATTCATGAAAAATATGGTAAAACAAAAGATATTATCACTTTTGTCGATCAGTTCAATATATTTAAAGCGTACATCAGCGAATGTGAAACCCGTCCGGTCAACTTTCTTTGTAGAAAACATTTATTTTACAATAAAGTTTATATTTTCATATTAAATATTTATTAATATCGCTGATTTCTTAATTTCATGAAAAATATTGTAAAACAAAGAGATATTAACACTTTTGTCGATCAGTTCTATATATTTAAAGCGTACATCAGCGAATGTGAAACCCGTCCGGTCAACTTTTTGTAGAAAACATTTATTTTTACTATAAAGTTTATATTTTCATATAATATATTTATTAAACACGCTTATTTCTTAAATTCATGAAAAATATGGTTAAACAAAAGATATTATCACTTTTGTCGATCAGTTCAATATATTTAAAGCGTAAATCAGCGAATGTGAAACTCGTCTGGTCAAACTTTTTGTAGAAAACATTTATTTTACTATTAAGTTTATATTTTCATATAATATATTTATTAAACACGCTTATTTCTTAAATTCATGAAAAATATGGTTAAACAAAAGATATTATCACTTTTGTCGATCAGTTCAATATATATTTAAAGCGTAAATCAGCGAATGTGAAACTCGTCCGGTCTACCTTTTTGTAGAAAACATTTATTTTACTATAAAGTTTATATTTTCATATTAAATATTTATTAATATCGCTGATTTCTTAATTTCATGAAAAATATTGTAAAACAAAAGAGATATTAACACTTTTGTCGATCAGTTCAATATATTTAAAGCGTACATCAGCGAATGTGAAACCCGTCCGGTCAACTTTTTACTATCAAGTTTATATTTTCATATAATATATTTATTAATCTCGCTGATTTCTTAATTTCATGAAAAATATTGTAAAACAATAGAGATATTAACACTTTTTTGTCGATCAGTTAAATATATTTAAAGCGTACATCAGCGAATGTGAAACCCGTCCGGTCAATTTTTTGTAGAAAAACATTTATTTTTACTATAAACTTTATATTTTCATATAATATATTTATTAATCTCCAAAATGTCTTAATTTCATGTAAAATGATGTAAAACAAAAGAGATATTAACACTTTTGTCGATCAGTTCAATATATTTAAAGCGTACATCAGCGAATGTGAAACCCGTCCGGTCAACTTTTTGTAAAAACATTTATTTTACTATAAAGTTTATATTTTCATATAACATATTTAATAATATCGCTGATTTCTTAATTTCATGAAAAATATTGTAAAACAAAAGAGATATTAACATTTTTGTCGATCAGTTCAATATATTTAAAGCGTACATCAGCGAATGTGAAACCCGTCCGGTCAGCTTTATTTGTAGAAAAACATTTATTCTTACTATAAAGTTTATATTTTCATATAATATATTTATTAATCTCGCTGATTTCTTAATTTCATGAAAAATATTGTAGAACAAAAGAGATCTTAACATTTTTGTCGTCGATCAGTTCAATATATTTAAAGCGTACATCAGCGAATGTGAAACCCGTCCGGTCAACTTTTTGTAGAAAAACATTTATTTTTACTATAAAGTTTATATTTTCATATAATATATTTATTAATCTCCAATATATCTTAATTTCATGTAAAATGATGTAAAACAAAAGAGATATTAACACTTTTGTCGATCAGTTCAATATATTAAAAGCGTACATCAGCGAATGTGAAACCCGTCCGGTCAACTTTTTGTAGAAAACATTTATTTTACTATAAAGTTTATATTTTCATATAATATATTTATTAAACACGCTTATTTCTTAAATTCATGAAAAATATGGTAAAACAAAAGATATTATCACTTTTTGTCGATCAGTTCAATATATTTAAAGCGTACATCAGCGAATGTGAAACTCGTCCGGTCAACATTTTTGTAGAAAACATTTATTTTTACTATAAAGTTTATATTTTCATATAAAACATTTATCAATATCGCTGATTTCTTAATTTCATGAAAAATATTGTAAAACAAAAGAGATATTAACATTTTTGTCGATCAGTTCAATATATTTAAAGCGTACATCAGCGAATGTGAAACCCGTCCGGTCAACTTTCTTTGTAGAAAACATTTATTTTACAATAAAGTTTATATTTTCATATTAAATATTTATTAATATCGCTGATTTCTTCATTTCATGAAAAATATTGTAGAACAAAAGAGATATTAACACTTTTGTCGATCAGTTCAATATATTTAAAGCGTACACCAGCGACTATGAAACCCGTCCGGTCAACTTTTTTGCTCAAAAATATTTTTTAAATTTATTTTTAGATTTTCATTAAATATAGTTTAGTATCTCAAAGGTCTCCAAATATGAAAAAATCTGTTTAATAACAAAAAGTTATGATCACTTATATCTCATCCGGTCATTATCCTGTCACTATCCGGTCAATCATCCTGTCATTAGTGCAACCCCCAAATATAGACGGATTACGAATCCGGGTCACGTTCGCACCCTTTTAAAGGTTTTATGTTGAATGATTTATTAACATCTAAAATAAACTATATCAACTGCTAAGTCAGAGGCGGATTTAGAGGGTTTTCAAGGGCCCGGGCCCCTTTTGTGGGAAAAATTTTGTTGATTATGATATTGTAATTTTTAATGTTTTTAAATATTGACCTCTGGTTAATCTGGCTTTATAACTGTTTATTTGTGTACAGAGAAAATTAATGACGCAAGGCTAATTTGACAAATGGCTAGTTTTATTATGGCAGTGTCTGCGCGAACCCGCATGCGGGACGAGTAGTGAAATTGGCATTCGTAGGCTACGCGTCTCCGCATCCGGTTTTATAATAAAATGCCATCCGTATCTGTATCTGTCCAACTGTTGCCAATATAGAAACACCTCCACTAATTGTAAGTAATGGTATTCCTTATACTCACCAGTAATCAGTTTAATTTGTATATCTAATATCTAACATAAAAATCTTTTCTCCAATCCTCCACCAATAAAAGGTAAAAGTTTATGTACAACACACTGTATCCACTAGATTAATGTCTCTTTAGTGGGATATAGTTATTTACACTTTAACCTTAAGCAGGGATATAATTTTAAGTGTAGAGAGATAAAAAAAAAAGACCAAAACAGTCTTATATAACTAATAAGTATACCGTAAAATCTAAAAGTATACAAGCATGAGATTCTGGGCGATACCAAGATGCGAACATTCTACTTTGAAAGCTTTCTAAAAGTTCTAGGTTTGGTTGGAATATCTAAACGCTGGTATCTTTTAGCGTGAAGCTTGTAGCATAAGCATCTACAAAGAGGTTCTGGCAGTTGATCAATGTCTGATATGATCCTTAGAGTTCAACTGTGAGCAATAATAATATGGGTTAATTAGAACTGTAAGCAGATCAAAGTTAGTGTTAAACTCATATTTTGCAAAAAGCACACTGCACACGTCAATAATTTCAAGAGTTAGTGGCATTCGTATAGTGTCCAACTCGGTACACACCAGAAGAAAATGACTTAGAGTTTCATCACTTTTTCCGTATAACATGCAGGTTGGATCAAATATAGCTTCAAGTTAGGATCTTTCTTTAAAAGGACTGGAATTTTTGAGGTATCTGTAATGTTCGCAGAGTAACTAGTTGCGGTTGGGTGACATTTTCCTATGCGATACATTCCACCAAAGTATTGTAGAGAGATAAACATCAAGGTGTCTTGTTGTATTCGCTCGATCCAATAAGTGTTGACTTTTTGGTTAATCAGGTGTTTCCATTTCATTTTTTTTATAGGTTTTGTCAAATAAAGATGTATAAGGGTCTTGAATTCCATATTTAAAGAATATTGTTTTGAGAGCAATAAACCAGATGTTACTTTTTTTGGTTTTTATCCCAAGTTGTCTTTCTGCAATTTTCCATTCTGCAAATACTTCCAAATAAAATTAATGCTTTCTTGTGTGTTATTGCCTCTGCCGATAGTAAGCCAGAGATTATATATATTGCTGGATCTGCTACATTTACTGGTAGTGACAGAATTTGTTTGATTATTTTCTTGTATTGTTTTGTTATTAAGTCCAAATTTTGCCATTAGGCAGCAATACTTCCAAACCATAAAACATTACTGGAAAGACAAAAGTTTGTAGGAGGCTAATAGAAGTTATAGGATCCAGTCCATTTTCTCCGTGCAGTCCTTGATGCATTAGGCTATACAGTGTATCCTGGTTTTTAATGTTCCTTCGATGGTACTTGCAGTTGTATCTCTACTATCTCTTAGAATTCCAATGTGAGATGTTTTATTTACGACAGGCATTTGTTTATCCCTCATGAATCATTTTCTTCTTCATATGTTACTTTTTACTTGTGTTGGCTGGTAGTACAACGCTTTTTCTGGCTGTAGTAAGTAACCTTCACGTTGACTGTAGTCGAAGGCTATGCATGTTGATCAAGATTTGTAGATCAAGAGGGTTGTTTCCTAATAGAGCTATATCGTCTGCACAGGTGGGGCACAGCAGCTAATCGGTCCTATTTTTCCGCCAATATTGGACTCATTTAAGTTATCCAAGTGTTGGTTGACGTAGACCTTGTACAAATCGGCACTGAGAGTACCACCTTGTCTCACACCTTGCTCAATATCAAATACTCCAGAAATTTGTCCTTTCCATTTTATTTTAGTAGTGGCTTTCTTATAGAGGTTGTCGATTAACAGTATACATTGTTCTGAAATCCCCATATGATGTAATTTTCTGATTAAATTTGAGTGTCGAACCACATCAAAGGCTGATTTTGCATCTAGCATTCCAAATAGTGTAGGCTTTTAAGATCTTTGTTTTCTTTCATATTCCTCTATAATGAGGGAGGAGCAGTATTTTCTGTGAAGCCTCGTTGCATAGGATTTTGATTAAAGATGATATCTGGATTAATTCTAAGTTTAATGATGGGTTCTACCAGTTTTGAAATAGTTGGTGTAATAGTTATGCCTCTGTAGTTTTTGAGTTTACAATATCACCTTTGTTCTTAAATATTGGTGACAGAGTGCCAGTTTTCAAGGAGGTTGTTGTATAACAATGTTTGAAAGATGCATTTATGATATTAAGCAGCATGTGTTCTAATTTTTCCTCCATATATTAAACATTCTGTTGTAATTCCAAAATACAGCTGATTTATTTCTATTTAGTTTTGCATTGCTTTTTCAAATTCTTCAGTTGAGACAACTTCATGGTCATAAACTTCTTGGCATATCTCAATGAGTTGGGGATATTCAGAGTCAATTAAACAAAAATATTCTTGATCAAAATTTGTGGGTTCTGATTGTTTGGCTAGTTTGGCGAAATGTAACTTCCAGCCTTCTAAGATGTTTTCCTCCCTTTATAACAGTTATTGCCTACTTGTAGCTTGTCGATAAATCCGTTTAATTTTCCTCTTTGCTTCTTAATTGGCTGATAATAAAGTTTGCTATCAATAGTTCTTGCCTCAGTAAGTATTTGTCTATCATTTATTCTTAATTTTGCATTTTCAGCTCTGCATATCTTTCTTAGTTCATAAGATGTAATCTTTTGTGTAGAAGTAAAGGGTTTGATGGGTCTTGCGGTCTTCCTTTAACATTCCATTTACAATAGGCTGATTTCTTTGCCTTAATTGCTTGATAAATATCATGAGTCATAAATTTTAATTTAGGTTTGTGTTTGTTTTCTTTCTGAGGTGGAGCAACAACTGCTAATGCATCAATTACCGCAGTGGTTAGTTTCAAAGCTGCATCATCTATCTGCTCAGTGTTATCTGTTTGAATGTTGTAGTCAGTTAGTCGATCAGATATGGCTTGTTTATATAGGCCTTTATCAATTTTGCTCCAGTTCACCTTATGACTAGTATGTTTATTGTTTGAAGAAATTTTTTCCGTAATTTTCTTTGAAAAGTAAAATTTCATATTTGCTCCAACCGGATAGTGATCAGAGATGTTGCTTGTAATTTCTAGCCTTCTCATGTGTAGAATATTTTCATCAAATTCCTCTGGAAACAAGATGTAATCAATGGCTGTACTGTCTTTGCCACAAGTATGTATAAAAGTTTTTCCAACATCTTTAGTCTTTAAATTACATTCCTTAATAAAATCTAAAATATATTTATTTCTTGCATTATTCGAGTTTGCAAGCAAATTTTCGTTGTAGTCATCTCCAATAATTACAGTATGAGTTACTCCAAATGATTGTTTTATTTCATACAGGATATATATACATTCTTGAAGTTCTGATATGCTATTAGCTGAGCTTTTACATGGTATATAAATGGAAACGAGCAATAGTTGTTTAGAATTTCCTTTCAATTCAACACATTGTATTCTTTCATTTCCCAATATGTATAGGTGTAATAAGATGGTTTATTTCTTTCCGCCATAAAATTGCAACACCTCCATATCCTCTTGGCATATGTGTTGGTGGAAGTGGGTCTTTATCATCCACTGATTTTCCAATACCAATTAAATTTTTATTTAGTTCATTCAAAAGGTTAATCTGACAGTTAAACAGCCAATGTTCCTGTATCAGACGCACATCAAAATGTTTAATAGCCTCATCAAAAATGGTCCACATGTTAAAACATTTTTGCAATTAAAAGTTAAAACTTTGACAACACTATGAACAAGATCATCATCATTATTTACACTATTTACAAGATCATTGTCAGTTGTTTGTGCACTATTAGTTTCATCCGTTAGCTGATTCGGTTGTGTTGGCTCACTCTGGATAAAAAATGGTTATTGGACGGTGCTGTATAAAATATAGGTTGACCAGTTTCACTACTGGAACAATGCCCCGTAGATTGGCCGTGAAAATGTCCGTAAAAATGCTGGTGATTTTTACAGTGTTTGTCACGGTTAATTTACGGTGGGCCGTGAAACTTATCCGTGACAATGCCGTGGAATGACTGTCGTGAAAAGGCTGTGAAAAGTTTGTGAAAAGGCCGTGAAGAGGTGCCACCTGAAAACTTGGGTGAAAAGACCGTAGAAACCCTGTGAAAAAAAATGTACACCGTGAAAAAGTCGTGATAATGCATTATGTGCCCATTGTGAAAAGACCGTGAAATGTAGTACAGTATGCCTTTATTTGTCGTGAAAAGGCCGTGAAGAGAAACCAACTGAAAACTTGGGTAAAGAGACCGTAGAAACCCTGTGAAAAACAAAAATGTACACCGTGAAAAAGTCGTGATAAATTATGTGCCCATTGTGAAAAGACCGTGAAATGTACATGTACTACTGTGATAAACAGCCATTCACTGATTGTGAAAACTCCTGTAAAATGTTAAATGTATTTTTCAGGCCATAATTTAACAAAAAATTTAAATGCTGTTTCAATCAAGTGAAGTGAAATGCCTGAAAACCTAGTGTAAACATCTACAGACAACTTATTTAAGTACAATATTAATGCAAGCTTAAGTGAGACTATGAAAAACCATATTAAAATGCTGTATTTTTTTAGTAATAATTGTGACAAAGAATAAAAATATTAATTTTAATAGAACTGTAGTAATTATGTAAAGAAAACATAAAAGCACACAAATGTCAATGTGATTAAGTAGCTAAAGTCAGCTGTAACATGTATTGTAGAAATTTTGTACATCTCTTGGGTCTGATTTTACCACTTCAGCAATATTTGTCTAATGTAATCCTTCACTTCACTGCCCTTTTGAATAACTATTCCAGAAAAACATTTATAGAAGTTCCTGTTAATTCCCAGGAAATACTTTTAACTGAAAAGCTCTTCTTTCCAACTGGATTCCTGAACTATTTTATATAAAGACTGCTATATCCTTTTGCTCTTCATTCCTAGAATAAATAAAGAAACATTACATATATTATACATGTATATAAAAACTATTTATATATTCAAATTAATTTTGGCATTTATGTACATACATGTACTTAAAACAGCTACAATATTATTCCATGCAATACAGGACTTCACGGTTAATGACCCCATATTGAATAGGGGCAGATTTTCATACTGGAGGTGAAAATGGTATGAAAATACTAAAAACATCATTGAAACAGAACAGCCACTTGAAACATGCATAGGTTTTCCCATATTTTCATACCATTTTCCAGAAAATCTGCCCCTATCCAATATGGCATCATTAGTTAACGAAGTTCTGTATTGTCAACTTATATTATTTTTTTTAGATTTTTTTAAAGACTAAAGACACTTTTAAGACAGACTATTAAATTTAAATGTTTCTTTGAAGTAATAATATGTATGGCTAAAGCCAAACTTGTCTAGACTAAGTGGCCGTAATGAGTCACAGCTATTTATTTTACAGGGGCCAGGGGCGTAGCAACTTTTACTGCAGGCACATTCGCCATACCAATTATTTTTTAAACACCTCATTGCCATACCAATTATTCTTATGATATGGCACAAACCCTTCTAGAAAGGACATTTTGCCGTACAAATATTAAATACTTTCCCTGCTACGCCTCTGATTAATCCCTTTTGAACTCTGTGTCCCGACGGCCAAGTCAGAAAATACTTAAATAGCTCCCGACACATTCAAAGGGGGTTACGCCTCTGATTATCAGAGTGAACTCCATTTCAGAGATACTTATTGCTATTATAATCATTTCCAATTATCTATGTCTATGTCTACGTAGTGTACTGTACATAAATGTCATTTTTTATGTGGCCAGTGTGGGGAAAAAGGACCCCCCCTTTTTTCCCCAAATACATAAACAAAACAAAACCGTAATCGTATTTAAAGGATCCGGTAAGTCTTAGAAAACATTAACCGATCGAAATGATTAAAGGAATCAAGTGCAACAGACTCAAATATAAGTGAATATATCACATGCATGTTTGCGCGGTTTCTGCAAATTCAGTGAAAATCAGTTCAATGGAAATGCTCACAAACGTCATCAACATTTTGGTGATATGATGCATAAAAGAATAAAATATTAATAACTTAACTTACCTCAAACTTGCTGTCACTCGTCTTGCATCTATAAAGTAAATATTAATCGACCTTCGGCGTCTTTCAAATTTCCAACCTTGCGGAAATGTTACAATTACTCTAAAAGAAACACGAATCCGGATACGGTCTGATATTCCGGGAAGTTCTCGTTTTTACATGTTTCGGTTCCAATTAAAATTAATGTTTACATTGTTTATAATAATGTACAGACGAGAAGCAAAATACTTTTCTTTAAATACAAAATATTTATTGGCACAAAGTCATTAATTATAACAATGAATGGTTCCATTTAAAAGTCAGTCCTGTACAGTAGTATTGCATATAATAATATTTAAACAGACATATATTTATAATGAAAAGTTTATAGGATATTTAGAAAAATGTGAGTGGAAATAATAAGACCATATTACAATAATCACATGGGATGTTTTAAATCTGAATTAGGATAAGAAAAAATTGACATGAAAAAATATCACGGCCTTTTCACTGGTTTCAACAACCAGTGAAAAGGCCGTGATATTTTTTATTAAGCATGAAAGGACAAATTATCACGGCCTTTTCACGGGATATCGAAATTTCACGGTCTTTTTCTAACATCAAATATTTTTCACGGCCTTTAGAAATATTTTTTTTACAAAAGTCACGGGGTATTTTCACGGGGTTTTCACGGCCCTGTGATATTTCACAGACATTTCACGGCCTTTTCATGGGCTGTTGTTACAGTAGTGACGAGGCAGTTGACTCTACACAATTAAGAGCCATTTCAAGAGGTTTTAGATCAAGCAATAGAGCTAACACGTCGTGGATTATCCCACCGTTGGAGAGCTCTATCACTTAATTTCAAAGAGTACTTTATTACGATTAAAGACAGGTATGTTTTAAGCAGACAACGATGCAGAGGTCAGATACAGTGAGTGCGTCGTGGATGCTCCCACCGTTGACCATATAACTATCCCCAGCAGTCCTTCTGAATATTCACGGCTATCTTCTTCAACTAAACTCTTCCAAGCTCTGTGCTAGGGTGAATCCCGTCTAGATATAGATTAAACGAGTAACTGTCTCGTAATGTTATTTTCTTGGATTGAGAAGTTTTGGCGTTGTAATGATGACTAATGTCAACTGCAAAGTTCGGGAGAAAGTATTTATTGACTCGTTGATTTGCCTGATTTAACTGTTGATATCATAAATTTTGGCTAATAAATCCTCATCCTTTTGTTTAAAACTTGAAGGGTCACTGTATCCTATACTTTTATTAAAGTCTATAATCGAATATGGAGGTATTTCAAAGATTGTTATTTTGCAAGCAGGATATGTCTTTATGAGGGTTATAAAATTTTGTAAAGCATCAATCAGTATCTTTGGTTTATCTTTATCATCTGAGAGACTTATATATTTTCCATCGTAATCAGTGAGGTCGCAAGTACCAAGCCAGATGTATAGGTGAATATTGTCTAAGTGACCAGTAAGTCTATCTATGTTGCTGAGTAACCAATTATATTCTTGGCTTGATGTTTGGCCAGATTTTAGACGCCATTTAATTTGTTTTCAATATATGATGAGGAATATCCTTTTAAGTATTTGGCTTTGCTATCAGAAAGGATTACAGGTATTAAAGTTTGTGTACCGAATACTGGAGGTAATGGTTTTCTCAAATATTTCCGTAACCAGAGTAGCTTGTATAATTACGCAATAATATACAGTCAAGATATATATATTTAAAATATACACTTATTAATCAGAAAGTTCAATATATATATAAGGCCAGATATATATTAAAAGTCTCACATTGGTTTAAAACAGCAGGCTAAATGTTAGAATTTAAACTCTTATCCTCAGAGTTAAAATTATTCAAGTCTTTGAATGACTATGTATAAAAGTTCATAAAGTGACTAGTAAGCGCTCCACCATTCATAAAAGTTTGATTTGTGCTATATACGCGTACGCTTAGATCTAAAATGCCATCATACACTTAAAAGTCTATTGTTGTCAGTATATACATAAAATCAGCAGTTCATACAACAGTACAGCACAACGCACATATAATGACTAGTTAGATCGCACCTTGGTACCGGCCAGTCCCCTGGGAAATCAACTGCCCATTTTATGTACTGGAAAAATATTATAAAAATATGGAGTATAATTCGGACAGTATATTATTTAAAATTTGTCACTGGAAATTTGTAGTTACAGTGGAATTATTATGTTTAGACCAAAGAAAACAAATAAAAGACAGTGTGTGAATTTTAGGCGTCCGCCATGTTGGATGGCTGGAGAGTAGCGTGGTCCAGGATACCAAATAAAAGTTTGCGTTTCCTAATACAAGGCCAGTTTGCTTGAAAATTTTGTAGTATTGTGTGACACTTCAAATGTTATAGGTATTGGAATTCAAACAGCTGTCTCCACTTGATAAATCAGGTAAGTATTCGTCAAAATCTTCTCTCACTGAAAAAACCGTCACCATTCACCATAACCTCGATTTCGTTCTGATCGGGAATGAAACGCGAAATATACACGGAAATTATCGCAATAAGTAAATAAATTAATTACTACTCAAGAAGTTTTATAAATATTTATATAGTAAGTGAGCAGTTTTTCTCAGTTAATAAATACTTTTAAAATGGAAGAGTGTGATATTTATGTGGGAAGACATTTAAAACTTATAATGAATTGGAATAATTTGTTCAAAACTACCAGTCAAATGGGCGCATTACGTTTGCACGCATTTGGGGATTAACATTTTTACGTTTGCGCGCAGCTTTTGATTATATTTGCGCGCATTCATTTTACAGGTAAACTCAGGTAAAATAAAGGTAAAATAAATAAAATAATATGAAAATATAAATGACTATGATTTGTTAATTTTCATAATAAATATGACTATAAATTATTAATTTTGAAAATATTTGTTAATTCAAATTATATATTGTTCATATTGAATTATAAAACAAAATATAAAGTGATCATGATAAATCCGTTATTGCTTAAGGCATACATGTAACAAAAAATTTTAAAAAAAAATTTTTTTCCAAAATTTTGGGTTTCCGGGTTTTTTCCTTTTTTTTTTTTTTAAAATTTTTTTTTTTTTTTTTAAAACCCCTTTTTTGGTTTTATTTTAAAAGGGTTTTAAAATTTTAAATTTTTTAATTTTCCAAAAAGTTTTATTGGTTTTTCCCCCCTTTTTTAAAATTTTTTTTTTTTTTTTTTAAAACCTTTTTTTTTTTTTTTAAAAAAAATTTTTTTTTTTTTTAAAAAATTTTTGGGGTTTTTTTAAAATTTAAAATTTTTGGAAAAATTTTAAATGGCCCCTTTTTAATTTTTTAAAATTGGTTTTTTGGGGGTTTTTAAAAAAATTTTTTTTTTTTAAATTTTTTTTTTTTTTTAAGGGTTTTTTTTTTTTTTAAAAACCCCTTCCCAATTTTGGGGGGGTTTTGGAAATTTTAACCCCAAAAATTTCAAATTTTTTTTTTTTTTTAAAATTTGGTTTTTTTAAATTTTTAAACCCAAAAAAGGGTTAATTTTTTTTTGGTTTTGGGTTTTTTAAAAATTTTAAATTTTAAATTTTTTTAAAAATTTTTTCCAATTTTTTTTGGGTTTTTTTTAAAACCCCTTTTTTTTTTTTTTTTTTAAAAATTTCAAAAAAAAAAAATTTTTTTTTTTAAAGGTTTAAAAATTTTTTTTTTTAAAATTTTTAAAAATTTTGTTTTTTTAAAAAAAAATTTTAAAGGTAAAAAATTTTTAAAAATTTATTTTTTAAAAATTTAAAAAATTTTTTTTTAAAAAAGGGAAAAATTTTTTTAAAAATTTTAATTTTTTTGGGAAAAAAATTTAAAATTTTGGAAAAAAAAAAAATTTTAAATTTTTTTTAAAATTGGTTTTTTAAAAAAAAAAAAAAACTTTTTTTAAAAAAAAATTTAAGAATTTAAAATTTAAAAATTTAAAATTTTAAATTTTAAAATTTTTTTTTTTAAAAAAAAAATTATTTAAAAAAATTTTTTTTAAAAAATTTTAAAAATTTTTTCCTTAAAAAAAAAAAATTTTAAAAAAATTTTTTGGGTTTTTAAAGGAAATTAAAAAAAAGGAAATGGGGAAAAAAAAAAAAAATTTTTTTAATTTTTTAAAATAAAAAAATTTTTTGGGGGAAAAATTTTAAATTTTTTTAAAAGGAAAATTTTGGGAAAAATTTAAAAAAACCCAAATTTTTAAAAAAAAGGGGGGTTTAATGGTTAATTAAAAAGGGTTTTAAAAGGGTTTTTGGGAAAAAAAAAAATTTTTGGTTTTTTTTTTAAATTAAAAAAGGAAATTTAAAAATTTTTTAAAAAAAAAGGGGGGGAAAAAAAAAAATTTTTTTTTATTTTAATTTCCTTTTTTTTAAAAAAAAATTTTGGAAAAAAAATTTTTTTTTTTTTTTGAAAAAAAAATTTTGGAAAAAAAGGAAAAATTTAATTGGGGAAAAAAAAATTTTTTTTAAAAAAGGGCCCTTTTAATATTTTAAAAAAAATTAAAAATTTTTTTTTTTTTTGAAAGGAAGTTTTTTTTTTTTCGGGTTTTGGGGTTTTTTTAAAATTTCCCAATTTTGGAAAAACCGCCCATTTTTAAAAATTTTTGAAAAGGGGGAATTTGGGGTTTTTTGGGGGTTTTTTTTGGGGGTTTTTAAAAAAAAATTTTTTTTTAAAATTTTAAAAGGGTTTTCCCCCCAAAAAAAAAAATTTTTTGGGAAAATTTTGGGGTTTTAAATTTTAATTAATTTTGGGAAAAAATTTTTTTTTTAAAAAATTTAATTTGGTTTGTTTTAAAAAAGGGTTTTTTTTTTTTAAAAAAAATGGTTTTTAACAACCCAAAAAACTTTTTTTTTTTTTTTTTTTTTTTTTTCCGGGGTTTTTTTCCCGGGCCTTGGGTTTTTGGTTTAAAATTTAAACCGGAAAAACCCTTTCCTTTCCCCTTCCTTTTCCCCAAAAAAATTTTTTTTTGGCTTTTTTTTTGGGGGTTTTTTAAATTGGGGGGGTTTAAAAAAAAAGGAAATTTCCCAAAAAACCCCCCTTTTAAAATTTTTAAAAAAAGGTTTTCAAAAAAAAGGGGGGTTTTTTCCAAAAAATTTAAAAAAAAAAATTTTTTTTGGGGAAAATTAAGGGGGTTTTTTTTTTTTTTTTTCTTTCCAATTTAAAAGTTAAAAAAAAAAACCCCCCTTAAAAAATTTTTTTTTTTTTTTAAAGGGGAAAAATTTCCCAAAAAAAAAAAATTTTTAAAAAACCCCTTTTTTTAAAAAAACCAAAAAAGCAAATTTTTTTAAAATTTTTTTAAAAAATTTTTTTTAAAAAAAAATTTTTTTTTTTTCCCAACCCTTTTTTTAAACCAAAAAAAAAATTTTTCCAAAAAATTTCCCTTTTTTTAAAAAAAACCCTTTGGAAAATTTTAATTTTTAAAAAAATTTTTTTTGGTTTAATTTTTTTTTTGCCCCGGGTTTTTTTTTTTAAAAAAAAAGGGGTTTTGGGGAGGTGGGGAAAAAGGGAAAGGTTTAAAACCTTTTTTTTTTTTTTTTTTTTTTTTCCCCCCCAAAAAAGGTTTTTTTTCCAAGGAAAAAAAAAACTTAAGTTTTGAATTTTTTGTCCTTTGAGTTTTTTAAAAGAAATTCAATTGTTTTATGTCCAAGTCTAAGGATATCTCCCAAGCTCCCCATAAATCATGTAAGAGGGTGTTGATTTTTCAGACTTAATACTAATTTACAAAATTTAAATTTTAGATGTACCCTTTCAATTATGTCATTATTTCCAATTTCCCAACTTACAACCACAGTAATATTAGTTTCACCATTTTATCAAATAAATCCAGCTGACTACATATAGAACGGTTATGTAGACGACCTAGTCTTAACACTTCGTAAAGAGCCTTAGTAGCCTTTTCTACATTAAACTGTTTTGTTTTATTAAAATTGCCTGTTCTTGTTAGAACTATTCCTAAGTAGTTAAATTCATCAACGATATCCAGTTTTTTTTTTTTATTAAAGAAAAATTGAAAATTACATGATGGTCGTCTTCGAAAAAATCACGACCTTTGTTTTATCAACATTAACTTTTAGCCTCCATACATCTGTGTAATCTGGGAAAAAAATCAGATATGGAATTATTATCTCGCCAAATCGTGTCAAACGCCTTTTCGAAATCGACGAATGCACAAAATAGTTTGTTTTTTTAAATTCAGAATTTCAAACAATGTATGAATTACAAATAAATTATCAATTGTTGAATAACCTTTCTAAAACCACATTGGTTTTTGTCTAAACTCATAAATTTTTGGGAAAAGATTTAGTCCTTCCATAAAATTGCGGATAAAAGCTTCCCACAACTCAAAATGGTAATAGGTCTAAAATTTTGGGGTCCAACTTGCTACTTTTATTTCTATAATCAGGCTTAATGTAACCAATTAGCCAATTAGGAATAATACCATTGCGAAATATAACGTTACATAATGTTTCGTATAATTCAATGAATAAATCAGCTGTCGACTTGATATATTCGTTTATTATACGATCATCTCCAAATGCTTTATCATTTTTCAGGTTTTAATGCTCTTAAGAATTTCGTCTTTTATTTAAATTTTCATTGCCTATCAACATCATTTGGGTTTAGAGTTGGAATATTTGTATTTTCTTCATCATCTGGGGCGTCGTTCAAGTTTTTGAAAAAATCGAACATTTGGGTGATAGGGAATTCTTTCTTTTTTCTACTGTTTAGTAACTTTTCCAATACTCTTTTGAGTTATTGGATCTCAATGTGTTTATTTGATTAGCCATTTTCTTTCTATGTGCAATAATTGCTTTATCTAAAGTCTTTTGTATTGTTTCTCCGAAGATTTCAAGATTTGGCGGTTTTGTTCTGAACTGTTGTTCTTAAATTTTTTTGAGTTTGCGATAATTTTGGCAAGCAAATTTACAATCATAGTCAAACCATTCTGTATCCAATTTTACAGGCTTGTTTTTATATTTCTTCGAACCGCTAGTTTTAGTTACCCCAAATGTTGCCCCAGAGTCCAAAAAAAGTTACACATGTTATCAACAATCAGGTTCATTTCATTTTTGTTCATATTTGCTTCAACTTTATCAATCACTTTAATTAGAGCGTAAACCTCTTCTACATCTATCCCATTTTGAAAATCCAAAGTTTTATAATTGTCCCATTTTTTATATTTTCTGGACGGTTACATGTATCTGTTCCATTTCAATACTGATTGCTTTCAACAGATTGTTTAGTGCTCCAAAGTTATCTCTAATGGGAATGAACATCAGAATATAAAGTGCAAAAATCAAGTACATGAAAATTAGTAAAATATTTTAACAATTCAGCACTACTTATACAATAATCTACAATGCTGCTTTTCTACATGTTAATTTACCATACTGTCTATCGTCACCAATTCGACCATTTAAAATAAATAAATTGTTTCCTTTGCATAAATCTAACAATCGTTTCCGTACCCATTTTTACCCTGTCCAAAGAATTTTTTTCTTTGGGATATTTAATTCGTCAACAATATATACTTTATTTTCTATAAAATCTG
Source organism: Mytilus coruscus (assembly GCA_017311375.1). Lineage (NCBI taxonomy): Eukaryota > Metazoa > Mollusca > Bivalvia > Mytilida > Mytilidae > Mytilus > Mytilus coruscus. Next base: position 85,179 of record JAASAO010002183.1, on the reverse strand, counting down.
TTAGATTTTTGTATGTTTATCATTATGTATAATTATAAAATCGTCGTCGTCTGCTGTTCGTCCGTTGAAATCCCAAGCAAGGACATATATTTATACTTAGGAAAAAATTAATTCATTTTCTAACTGACTGTAAGCATCTTGAGATGAGTAATTCGTGTATTCCGGAGGAATATATATATACTATGCCAAAACTATACCATCGTCAATATTAAGTAAATCTGACGATACTTTGAACCAAAGAACAAACTGACTGTCAGTTGTTAAAATTTTTATTTTGTTTGCTTGTTTTAATTTGTATCCTAAAGTAATACCACCTGACCTATTTTCGACACTTTCTTTCTATTTTCATTTTAAATTCATAACCTGGTAAATCAATAATATCTAATGACTATATCGTCAGTTTTTGTTTCTACTAAACAAATTACATCGTTATTATTCAACAATGATTGAAATTCAGGATAGTTCAATCTTTTTAACACCACAACAATTTAGACACAAAATATTTATATCACTTTTTATGTTTACATTTTAGTAGTCTTTAAAGTATTTAAAGTTAAAAGTTACATCTGTCAAATTTAGGTTATGCTCCCGTGGCATTCCTATAGGTGAGTTGATTCACTACTTGGGTTGACCCAGATCTTTGTCGTTTGTAAGGTCGACCGTTAGTATTTGCTGTGGTCATCATTATGTCTCTGAACCCTCCATTCGGATACCCTCTGGGATCATCTATATTACTTTGTTCTGTGATTACGAAATGTTCTCCGTTAATAAATAGTTTGTCCCGTACTAATGACACCTGATCTCCCGTTTCTCCTGTTTCATAACAGGATAGAGTTTCCTACGGCGAGTTTCTGCTGGGAATTTTTCATTTATACCAAATGGCTTTCCCTTGAGGCGAAATGCGTTTCGAAGAACGCATTCAAGGTCGCGTCGATAAATTAAATACAATTGGTTTAGCTCTATTGCACCCAATTTTCCCAAATCTATGGACGTTGCCAAATTCTAAGTGGTGTTCAATTTGCAGCCCTCTTAGATAAAATTTCTCAATTTTGCTTCACAGTTTTCATCTTTATTGTAGGCTGAAAAAAATTAATTGTTTTTCATGGATCTGCACTGGAGGTCTAGGATGTTTGATTCAAGTTTTTGTATCTTTTCATTTTCACCCTGGGATTTCAGATTTTGTTGCGTTTTCTAGTTGGTTAAATTTCGACGAAAGATTTTGTAGTTTTGCCTTGTATTCTTTATTAATGTTATTTTCTTTTCAAAAACATTGGATGCCCCAATACTACTTTCCATCTCAGAATTCTTTAATTTTATGTCATGAACCGTTTTTTCCAAATCCCCAACTCGCTACTATAGATGTGATAAGTTTTCAGCTCATCAATTTTTTTACACCTTTTCTATTTTTTATTCTATTATCCATGGTCGTAACGACTTGGAGGATCATGTTTAGGAGTACATACGAATCATCTTCTTTTGGTTGGTTGACTATTTTTCGACTTTCAGCGAGAAGTGCCGCCGTTTCTTTCAGTGAATTTTTTACACTTTAGATATACTTAAAGCAAACATTAAGTTCAAACTAACACAAACAAAGTCATTTCTAATTTGCATATCATATATATACACAGAAAGTCCAAAGTCCAACTTTGTCTGCTCGATCGAAACTTCTCCTTTGTTTAGTAATCAACACGGAAAATTTAGTGTGAGCGATGTTTAGGTTATATTGTGTATATAGCTTTGTGCCCGTTTGGAAATAAAATAATCAATAATTGTGCAAAATTAAAATTTCACTTCAAAACTTCGTCGTTAACACTCACGCATCTGCATTCCTAAAGAAAGTTCATCCCCAAAATTCAACTAACAAGCTATAACTTAAAGCGACATTTTCAACGAAATCCAGCAGAGCAAAAAGTTCCGTTCCATCCTTCAAGGGACATTACTCCTGACCTCTCTAATGAGAAAGGTGTATATGAGATATACTTACTGGAGGTGTAATGAGACGATTAAAGCTGTTAATTTTTCCTTGATAATATTTATATACGTTTCGGCAACAAAGATTATCGACAGGTTGTAGGTATTCCTATGGGCACTAATTGCGCCCCTTTAATAGCAGACTTGTTTTGTACTGTTATGAATCACAGTTTAGGACCAAACTCAGTAAAGACCCGCTTAAATTGCATTTAATTGATAAATTAATAAACACTTACCGTTATCTTGATGATATTTTTTCGTTAAATAATCAAGAATTTTCTAAATATACTGCCGAAATTTAAAAGGAACTTACTTTAAATAAATCACATGTAAACGGTAATAACTGTCCTTTCCTAGATTTAGATATTTCAGTTTTACACGGAAACTCCACACTAAAATTTACGACAATTTAGGGACAATTTTTCGTTCCTTATTGTTTTTTCCTTTTTGGATGGTGATGTTCCTTGGCACCATCTTACGGGTTTATTGTGTTTTTATTTCAGAACTCGTTAGCTATGCCCGTGTCTGTTGTGACGTTTTAGATTTTAATGAACGTAATCTATTATTACTGGTAAATTATTAAGTCAGGGATTTCGTTACCACAATTTACTTAAAACCTTTACTAAATTCTTCCATAGATATAAAGATTTGGTTTTGAAGTTTGGTTTACCTGTAGAAAACTTATTTCAAACGGGATAGCACATCCTCATTTTACGGAGATGTTTTTACCGAGCCGGGCTGCCCGGAAATTTAGAAACGATCCTGGTAAACTTATCGATCCTTTAAATAAACTTATTCTTAAAGGTTACCAATTCAACACTGTAATTAGATCTTTGAATATTGTTTTTATTGGTATTGATATTGATTTTGTTATCAGTAAAAGCAAACTAAATATTATTGTTATAACATATACTGTAAGAATTATATCTATTCTTATTTTCATTTTTTTTTTGAATATTTGGTAGAAGATACATTTATTTAAACACTAATAGTGTATAATACATTGTCACTTAGCCCACTATTTAATTTATAGATAAGCTTTTGTAAAAGCTACATTTTTCTAAAAATTATTGACTATTTATTTATAGGTAAGTTTTTGTAAAAGCTACATTTTTTATACAATTATTGACGTTTACGGCGCTTAATATATTGCCGTCTTTGCCCCCGTCTTTATGACGTTAATTTTCTATGATGATGTTATTTCAATTTGTTTACGCTATTATTTGGATTGTATTTGGACACACAAGATGATTTTTATAAGAAAGCATAATGATTAATCAAAAATTTTGGTCCCGTTCAAAACTAATTGGCGTATCGTATACATCAACATATTAAAGAATTAATTGATACGCATACTTGACTTTGTTTTGATTTACTGTGTGGACCAAACATGCACTTTCATGGATCTACCATCTGTCGATACCTGTATCTTGGCATTGCACAAGGTCATGTTTTTCTGACTGTTTATGACGTCTTTACACTAAATCCATTGGATGTTTGATGTGAACTGATTGGTAATTTAGTCTTAGATGCATGCTTTTATATTAGTTTTATTGGCTGTGAATTAGCTGTCAGTAACTGCGAGTACTCCAGATTTGTAGTTAGTGTCTTTCTGTTGTTGGGATGTACAAGTACCCGGCCACGTCTACCCGTGTTTTTGTTAGATGTATTTCTATTTGTATCCATCTGATTAAAGCCCTTTTCAACTGATTTTTATAGTTCGTTCTTAACTGTTACACCACTGTCCCAGGTTAGGGGAGGGTTATCCCCTAACATGTTTAACCCCACCACATTCTGTATGTATGTGCTGTAATTCAGTGGTTGTCGTTTGTTGCTGTGTTACATATTTGTTTTTGTTCATTTTTGTACATAAATTAGGCCGTTAGTTTATCTCGTTTGAATTGTTTTACATTTGTCATTTCGGGGCCTTCTATCAGCTTTGCTCATTGTTGAATTCTGTACGGTGACCTATAGTTGTTAATTTCTGTGTCATTTGGTCTTTGAAGAGTTGTCTCATTGGCAATCATACCACATCTTCTTTTTATGTCTATATGCATGTTTTGTGGATTTCCAAAAGCATTTGATACAGTAATTCATGAAGGGATAAAATTGAAATTATTGCATTGTAATATAAACGGATTGTTTTGTAATATATTATGGTATGTATAAAATTGTAGTAAAATTGGGAATAAAAGATGACAGCGTCATTTAATTGTACCTGATATTGCTGTAAAACAGGGGATGTACTAAGCCCCAATATTTTTCAGATATTTTTGAATGAATTTTCCGTATATTGGAAAAACCTCAGTCTCTTTGTCTGGGAAAAGAATCACATGTCCACTATATGCTGATGATCTTGTGATATTATCGGATAATCCAGAAAATTTACAATATAAATTAAACATGATAGATCAATATGCCAAGGCTCCGTGTTGAAGGCCGTACATTGACCTATAATGGTTTACTTTTATAAATTGTTATTTGGATGGAGAGTTGTCTCATTGGCACCACACCACATCTTCCTATATCAATATTGTAAAGATTGGTGTTTAAAAATTAACACTCACAAGACTAAGGTAATTATCTTTAAAAAGGTGGGCGTCTTCAAAGAAAATTTTAAGATTGAATATGATAATATAGAGTGTTCAACAGATGTAAATATTTGGGACTTATGATGTGTTCATCTGGTTCATTTAAAGAAACAAAACTATATTATATAATAAGGCATTGAAGGCCTTTTAAATTATATAAAGATGTGAAATCATTAGATCCTCCAGTTAAATCATTTTACAATGTTTGATCATATGATAAAACCTTTGAAGTATATAACTTAAATTTGGGGTACTCTTTCAGAAGGAAAGTAGAGAAAGAACAAGGATCTATATGAGTTTTACCGAGAGGGAGGTCGAAAAAAATATTAAGTTCTGTTAATTTCTTCGGAGTAAATAAGAAAAGTACGAACATTATCTGAGTTAGGTAGAATCCCAATATTGTATTTCATTTTATAGCTATTTTTCATATTGGCACAGACTAGAGAATACACAAAACATCACTACTTCATTGTGCATATCAAGAGGTAAGGCTTAGTAATGATCATATTAATAGTTGGTACAAGTCTATTGTGTTTCTTAGTGAAAAAATAGGTATTAAATTATCATGTTGTATGAGATTTAGCCTGTCTGTTCTTAAGAGTAATATAAAGAAATATTTAAATAATGATATTTTAAATTACTGGTACAAAAGGAGGGATGACGGAAAATTAACTTGAAAATTAACCAATATTTTTATTTCAAAGATAACTTTATTTACTGAAGAGTATTTGAATTTAAAATCTTTTGAATATAGAAAAGTTTTATGTAAATTTAAAATTAGTGCCGAAAATATGAGAATCGAAAGTGGAAGATATGAGTTAATAAAAGATGAGAATGGGAAAAGGGTAATACAGAGAAAAAGAGAACTTGTCAATTGCAGTTTTGGATGAAACAGCTGACTCTAAAGCTACAGTTGAGTTAATATTTTGTATGACAAGATCAAGGTTGGAACTAAGATCAACTATTTAGTTTTAGTTGGTGATGGGAAGTCTCATGATATTCTATTGCTTAAATCAGAATATGGTAATGCACTAGATTGGTTTTGCCATACCCTGGAGATTGGCATATTTTGAAAAACCTGCTACCAGTGTTTATTAAGATATACTTTGATGCTGGCCTGAAAGAACTAGCTGTCAAGTTTCATCATGGGGCCAGTCTGAAGGTAAACAGGTGCACTAAATTTCCCATGACCCACCGGTTTTATCACATGTTTAAAGCCATGTTCAGATATCAGGTAGAATCTTTCATGAGGTCACACAGGTCACCAGGTGTTGGGATAATGATTTTAAGGAAATCATTTCGGTCATTTTGAAAGTGCTGACATTACAGTTAGTAGAGATTGGGAAAAGGTGATATTAAAGATTTCAAGGTATGGTCTTCTGTTTTGGAAAAGAAGGATAGGTTTTCTATGATGTTGCAAGGTGAACAGGTCGAATTCAATGAATGGCGTAAGCAACAAAAGCGAGACATTTTGTTTTGGGATAATTTCATTCATGTAGACTTTATGGCATACCTTGGTCTATACCTTGCTATTAGGGAACAGAATTGGGATTTACGAAATGCTTCGCTGAAGAACTTTTGCCTTCACTGCTTTTAACAGGCATAATTACATGCGTATGATTCCTTTCACTTTGCCGACCTACTTACATTCCCACTGATGTCATACACCATTTTAAGGCTGGTTGCTTTGCGGTGTCTTTGTCTGGGGATATTTTTTTTCAGTGGCTCTTGATGAGGCTCATGAGATGGAGATCAACCTCAAGACCAAAAAGACAATAAACACCTTCAGTTTACCTTCCTTGACTGCCATGACATATTATCTGCCGGCTGGAACATTGCATAATCTGAAGGTGAAGAATATTGAAAGTGGTCAGTCAGGTTAACGCAAGGAATTGTCAAAGTCTTATTTTCATAGTGAAGAGAACCATTTTCCAATATGTGGAAAAATTGAAGGTTTCCTCACTATTTGTTGACGATTTGGTATGTAATCTTCATCACATATTTACACACACCACTGTTACTAGAGACCAGGCAGATTCCCTTTGAGGTGCAGGTACTATGGAAGTGAGGACATGAATAATTTTATTCAGTGTTTCTTGATCAGAGTCTCGGATATTTCCGTTAAGCAGCCACACAGGAAAAGGCGAAACCTTAAAACCTTTTTTCTCCTAAGGTGACTTTTATGAAAGAAAGAGATCAAGGATAATAAGACTGTGATCTCTTGTTTACGCAAGCAAATAGTTTTTCAAAACTCTCCTCAGAACCAGTTACTGATCTGGATCAGTTTTGGTTTTACCTAGAGCTATTTGTGATGAAAGGCATTCCTTAAAGGTCAGAAGTCATTGTCCTTCATCATTTTAGGTCACGCTATCCTGATGCCTTCATTTCTGCTTTACCCAAAGAGACAGGACTTACTGCAGTTATACTGGAAGGCATGTTTATGATTAACTCCAACCCAGCCCCTCAGCATAAGACCTTTGGAGATTATACTAAGTTTATATTTGACAGGTGGATTGTTAGGTCATATAAGCAGTTTTCTGCTTCAAAATCCATGTTGTGTTTGATTTTTTCGGATATTTAATTCCAAGCATATACACTTTATTTTCTATAAAATCTGTTAGGTTATTTGTATGTTTATCATTATGTATAATAATAAAATCGTCGTCGTCTGCTGTTCGTCCGTTGAAATCTCCAAGCAAGGACACATATTTATACTTAGAAAAATAATGTATTCATTTTCTAACTGACTGTAAGCATCTTGAGAAGAGTAATTCGTGTATTCCGGAAATATATATATATATGCCAAAACTATACCATCGTCAATATTACGTAAATCTGACGATACTTTGAACCAAAGAACAAACTGACTGTCAGTTGTTAAAATTTTTATTTTGTTTGCTTGTTTTAATTTGTATCCTAAAGTAATACCACCTGACCTATTTCTCGACACTTTTTTTTTTCATTTTAAATTCATAACCTGGTAAATCAATAATATCTAATGACTATATCGTCAGTTTTTGTTTCTACTAAACAAATTACATCGTTATTATTCAACAATGATTGAAATTCAGGATAGTTCAATTTTTTAACACCACAACAATTTAGACACAAAATATTTATATCACTTTTATGTTTACATTTTAGTAGTCTTTAAAGTATCATTAAAGTTAAAAGTTACATCTGTCAAATTTAGGTTTGTCTCCGTGGCATTCCTATAGGTGAGTTGATTCACTACTTGGGCTTGACCCAGATCTTTGTCGTTTGTAAGGTCGACCGTTAGTATTTGCTGTGGTCATTTATGTCTCTGAACCCTCCATTCGGATACCCTCTGGCTGATCATCTATATTACTTTGTTCTGTGATTACGAAATGTTCTCCGTTAATAAATAGTTTGTCCCGTACTAATGACACCTGATCTTTCTCGTTTCGCCTGTTTCAAACAGGATAGAGTTTCCACGGCGAGTTTCTGCTGGGAATTTTTCATTTATACCAAATGGCTTTCCTTGAGGCGAAATGCGTTTCGAAGAACGCATTCAAGGTCGCGTCGATAAATTAAACGCGCTACAATTGGTTTAGCCAAAATTTTCCCAAATCTATGGACGTTGCCAAATTCTAAGTGGTGTTCAATTTGCAGCTCCTTTAGATAAAAATTTCTCAATTTTGCTTCACAGTTTTCATCTTTATTGTAGGCTAAGCCAGAAAAATTAAATTGTTTTTCATGGATCTGCACTGGAGGTCTAGGATGTTTGATTCAAGTTTTGTATCTTTTCATTTTCTACCCTAAGTTTGCCGATTTCAGATTTTGTTGCGTTTTCTAGTTGGTTAAATTTCGACGAAAGATTTTGTAGTTTTGCCTTGTATTCTTTATTAATGTTATTTTCTTTGTCAAATACATTGCTGATGCCCTCAATACTACTTTCCATCTCAGAATTCTTTAATTTTATGTCATGAACCGTTTTTTCCAAATCCCCAATTCTAGCTACTATAGATGTGATAAGTTTTCAGCTCATCAATTTTATTTACACCTTTCTTTTTTGCATTCTATCATCCATGGTCGTAACGACTTGGAGGATCATGTTTAGGAGTACATACGAATCATCTTCTTTGGTTGGTTGACTATTTTTCGACTTTCAGCGAGAAGTCCGCCGTTTTTTCAGTGACATTTTTACACTTTAGATATACGCAAACATTAAGTTCAAAGGCTAACACAAAAAAGTCATTTCTAATTTGCATATCATATATAACACAGAAAGTCCAAAGTCAAACTTTGTATGCTCGATCGAGATTTCTCCTTTGTTTAGTAATCAACTATCGGAAAATTTAGTGTGAGCGATGTTTAGGTTGTGTTGTGTATAGCTTTGAGCCCGTTTAGGAAATAAAATAATCAATAATTGTGAAAAAGTTAAATTTCACTTCAAAACTTCGTCGTTAACACTCACGCATCTGCATTCCTAAAGAAAGTTCATCTCCAAAAATCAACTAACAAGTTATAACTTAAAACGACATTTTCAACGAAATTCAGCAGAGAAAATTTTCCGTTCCATCCTTCAAGGGACATTACCCGACCTCTTAATGAGAAAGGTGAATATGCTAGATATACTTACTGGAGGTGTAATGAGACGATTAAAGCTGTTAATTTTCTCCTTGATAATATTTATATACGTTTCGGCAACAAAGTTTATCGGCAGGTTGTGGTATTCCTATGGGCACTAATTGCGCCCCTTTAATAGCAGACTTTTTTGTACTATTATGAATCACAGTTTAGGACCAAACTCAGTAAAGATTCGCCTAAATTGCATTTAATTGATAAATTCAACAACACTTACCGTTATCTTGATGATATTTTTCGTTAAATAATCAAGAATTTTCTAAATATACTGCCGAAATTTAGCCAAAGGAACTTACTTTAAATAAATCACATGTAAACGGTAATAACTGTCCTTTCCTAGATTTAGATATTTCAGTTTTACACGGAAACTCCACACTAAAATTTACGACAATTTAGGGACGACTTTCGTTCCCTATTGTTAATTTTCCTTTTTGGGGTGATGTTCCTTGGCACCATCTTACGGTGTTACGGTGTTTTTACAAACTCGTTCGCTATGCCCGTGTCTGTTGTGACGTTTTAGATTTTAATGAACGTAATCTATGTATTACTGGTAAATTATTAAGTCAGGGATTTCGTTACCACAAATTTTAAAACCTTTACTAAATTCTTCCATAGATATAAAGATTTGGTTTTGAAGTTTGGTTGTACCTGTAGAAAACTTATTTCAAACGGGATAGCACATCCTCATTTTACGGAGATGGCCACCGGGCCCAAATTTAGAAACGATCCTGGTAAACTTATCGATCCTTTAAATAAACTTATTCTTAAAGGTTACCAATTCAACACTGTAATTAGATCTTTGAATATTGTTTTATTGGTATTGATATTGATTTTGTTATCAGTAAAAGCAAACTAAATATTATTGTTATATACATATGCACTGTAAGAATTATTATTCTTATTTTCATTTTTGAATATTTGGTAGAAGATACATTTATTTAAACACTAATAGTGTATAATACATTGTCACTTAGCTGCCCCTATTTAATTTATAAAGTTTTTTAAAAAGCTACATTTTTCTAAACAATTATTGACTATTTATTTATAGATAAGTTTTTGTAAAAGCTACATTTTCTATACAATTATTGACGTTTACGGCGCTTAATATATTGCCGTCTTTGCCGCCCGTCTTTATGACGTTAATTTTCTATGATGATGTTATTTCAATTTGTTTACGCTATTATTTGGATTGTATTTGGACACAAAGATGATTTTTATAAGGCATAATGAAAGAAATTGTTTTCCACAGTAAATCAAAACTAAGTCATGTATGCGTATCGTATACATCAACATATTAAAGAATTAATTGATACGCATACTTGACTTTGTTTTGATTTACTGTGTGGACCAAACATGCACTTTCATGGATCTACCATCTGTCGATACCTGTATCTTGGCATTGCACAAGGTCATTTTTTCTCTGACTGTTTATGACGTCTTTACACTAAATCCATTGGATGTTGGAAACTGATTGGTAATTTAGTCTTAGATGCATGCTTTTTATATTAGTTGTTTGTGAACTAGCTGTCAGTAACTGGAGTACTCCAGATTTGTAGTTAGTGTCTTTCTGTTGTTGGGATGTACAAGTACCCGGCCACGTCTACTCCGTGTTTTTGTTAGATGTATTTCTATTTGTATCCATCTGATTAGTTAAGCCCTTTTCAACTGATTTTTATAGTTCGTTCTTATTTACTGTTACACCACTGTCCCAGGTTAGGGGAGGGTTGGGATCCCGCAAATGTTTAACCCCACCACATTCTGTATGTATGTGCTGTAATTCAGTGGTTGTCGTTTGTTGCTGTGTTACATATTTGTTTTTTGTTCATTTTTGTACATAAATTAGGCCGTTAGTTTATCTCGTTTGAATTGTTTAACATTTGTCATTTCGGGGCCTTCTATCAGCTTTGCTCATTGTTGAATTCTGTACGGTGACCTTATTTAATTTCTGTGTCATTTGGTCTCTTGTGAAGAGTTGTCTCATTGGCAATCATACCACATCTTCTTTTTTATGTCTATATGCATTTTTGTGGATTTTCACAAAGCATTTGATACAGTGATTCATGAAGGATAAAATTGAAATTATTACAATGTAATATAAACGGATTGTTTTATAATATATTATGTAGTATGTATAGACATAAAAATTGTAGTAAAAGGGAATAAGATGACAGCGTCATTTAATTGTACCTGAAATTGCTGTAAAACAGGGGATGTACTAAGCCCCAATATTTTTCAGATATTTTGAATGATTTTTCCGTATATTGAAAAAGATCAGGAGAACTCAGTCTCTTTGTCTGGGAAAAGAATCACATGTCCACTATATGCTGATGATCTTGTGATATTATCGGATAATCCAGAAAATTTACAATATAAATTAAACATGATAGATCAATATTGTAAAGATTGGTGTTTAAAAATTAACCTCACAAGACTAAGGTAATTATCTTTAATAAAGGTGGGCGTCCAAAGAAAATTTTAAGATTGAATATGATAATATAGAGTGTGTCAACAGATGTAAATATTTGGGACTTATGATGTGTTCATCTGGTTCATTTAAAGAAACAAAACTATATTATATAATAAGGCATTGAAGGCCCTTTTAAATTATATAAAGATGTGAAATCATTAGATCCTCCAGTTAAATCATTTTACATTTTAAAAAAACCTATTGAAGTATATAATTTTAAATTTGGGGTACTCTTTCAGAAGGAAAGTAGAGAAAGAACTTATATGAGTTTTACCGAGATTGGGAGGTCGAAAAGTTAAATATTAAGTTCTGTTAATTTCTTCTTGGAGTAAATAAGAAAAAGAACATTATCTGAGTTAGGTAGAATCCCAATATTGTATTTCATTTTTATAGCTTGTTTTCATATTGGCACAGACTAGAGAATACACATGAAACATCACTACTTATTGTGCATATCAAGAGAGTAAGGTACTTAGTAATGATCATATTAATAGTTGGTACAAGTCTATTGTGTTTTTAGTGAAAAAATAGGTATTAAATTATCATGTTGTATGAGATTTAGCCTGTCTGTTCTTAAGAGTAATATAAAGAAATATTTAAAGAATGATTTTTAAAGTACTGGTACAAAAGGAGGGATGACGGAAATTTAACTGGAAAATTAACAACATATTTTTATTTCAAAGATAACTTTTTTACTGAAGAGTGTTTGAATTTAAAATCTTTTGAATATAGAAAAGTTTTATGTAAATTTAAAATTAGTGCCCATAATATGAGAATCGAAAGTGGAAGATATGAGTTAATAAAAGATGAGAATGGGAAAAGGGTAATACTAGAGAAAATAAGAGAACTTGTCAATTGCAGTTTTGGATGAAACAGCTGACTCTAAAGCTACAGTTGAGTTAATATTTTGTATGACAAGATCAAGGTTGGAACTAAGATCAACTATTTAGTTTTAGTTAGTGATGGAAGTCTCATGATATTCTCATTGCTTAAATCAGAATATGGTAATGCACTAGATTGGGTTTTGCCATACCCTGGAGATTGGCATATTTTGAAAAACCTGCTACCAGTGTTTATTAAGATATACTTTGATGCTGGCCTGAAAGAACTAGCTGTCAAGTTTCATCATGGGGCCAGTCTGAAGGTATTAACAGAGTGCACTAAATTTCCCATGACCCACCGGTTTTTATCACATGTTTATGAAGCCATGTTCAGATATCAGGTAGAATCTTTCATGAGGTCACACAGGTCACCAGGTGTTGCTTGTTTTGATAATGATTTTAAGGAAATCATTTGGTCATTTTGAAAGTGCTGACATTACAGTTAGTAGAGACTTAATGGGAATCTTGAAGGTGATATTAAAGATTTCAAGGTATGGTCTTCTGTTTTGGAAAAGAAGGATAGGTTTTCTATGATGTTGCAAGGTGTACAGGTCGAATTCAATGAATGGCGTAAGCAATCAAGTGAACAAAGCGAGACATTTTGTTTTTGGGATAATTTCATTCATGTAGACTTTATGGCATACCTTGGTCTATACCTTGCTATTAGGGAACAGAATTGGGATTTACGAAATGCTTCGCTGAAGAACTTTTGCCTTTTCACTGCTTTTAACAGGCATAATTACATGCGTATGATTCCTTATCACTTTGCCGACCTACTTACATTCCCACTGATGTCATACACCATTTTTGCGGGTGTCTTTGTCTGGGGATATTTTTTCAGTGGTTCGATAAGGCTCATGAGATGGAGATCAACCTCCAAACCAAAAGACAATAAACACCTTCAGTTTACCTTCCTTTACCGCCATGACATATTATCTGCCGTACAGCGCTGGAACATTGCATAATCTGAAGGTGAAGTTAGATATTGAAAGTGGTCAGTCAGGTTAACGCAAGGAATTGTCAAAGTCTTATTTTCATAGTGAAGAGCAGACCATTTTCCAATATGTGGAAAAATTGAAGGTTTCCTCACTATTTGTTGACGATTTGGTATGTAATCTTCATCACATATTTACACACCCACTGTTACTAGAGAAGGAATTTTTGGGTGCAGGTACTAGGGTGAGGACATGAATAATTTTATTCAGTGTTTCTTGATCAGAGTCTCGGATATTTCCGTTAAGCAGCCACACAGGAAAAGGCGAAACCTTAAAACCTTTCTTCTCCTAAGGTGACTGTTTATAAGCAGAAGAAAGAGATCAAGGATAAAAGACTGTGATCTCTTGTTTACGCAAGTAAATAGTTTTTCAAAACTCCCTCAGAACCAGTTACTGATCTAGATCAGTTTTTGGCTTTGCCTAGAGCTATTTGTGATGCGGAAGGCATTCCCAAATGTCAGAAGTCATTGTCCCTTCATCATTTTAGGTCACGCTATCCTGATGCCTTCCTTTCTGCTTTATCCAAAGAGACAGGACTTACTGCAGATATACTGGAAGACATGTTTATGATTAACTTCAACCCAGCTTAAGACCTTTGGAGATTAACTAAGTTTATATTTGACAGGTGGATTGTTAGGTCATATAAGCAGTTTTTGCTTCAGAAATCCATGTTGTGTTTGATCACCCAAACAGGCATGGTTATAGTCCGGAAGGATGTGGAGAGGTCACGAAGAGATAGCAGTGTTCAAGCGACTGACTCTGCTGTTTTGCGTTCAGTAGTTCATGAAGGTTTTTGCCTTCCAGTTGGAGGTCTTTTTAGCCAACCAAAACAAGAGAAATTTTTTTTTGTCCTATGAGCTTTTAAGACTTGCATTGTCATTTTCATAGATGGTTTGTGTACTGTCATTACAGCTGGTGGTTTTGACGACGACAACCCAAAGCACTTGGGATCTCTTCGCTTCACGTTGGCATTTAGAGTTTGCACAGCTGTCTGCAAATCACGAAGAAGGTGATACACGGGTTTGGTTACATGCGTTCCAGCTGAGTAGAGTTATTATTTATAGTCCAGATACAGACACTTTTTCATTGGTCTCCCTATTGTTAAATCCCTTAGGAAGTCTGTTTTGTACAGACAAAGGAGACTCCTTATGAGAAGACTTTTGTAGAATGATGAGATTCCTTTCACTTCTTTCTCATGACCTCTCTCTGCAAGGTATACATGATATTGATCATGCATTCAGATGTTGTATATTTTGTAGTTATCATTCTTATTAATTTTTCAAATAACCCCGTACATCACCCCACCCACCTATCCCCTACTCCATCCAACCCCATTTAAGTACACAGCAAGGTGTGATTGTATCTGTTGTTTTTAATATGAAATAGGTATCGGTTGTATAGTGTGTTCCTGGTAATTTAGTTGTATCAATATATATGTTACAGTACAAATTGAAATACACTAGGATCCAGAATTCCTAGTACAAATTTGAATTCAATATCTATTACTATGATTCATTTTATCAAATACAATATCGGTATTTAAATTACTTTCCAGAGATTAAGGTTTTTAAGTTTGCCCTATTAATAACTCCAACTCCAAAACCGGGATTTAATTATTTATCAATTTGGTTTCAAATATTAAAATATGGACCTGTTCAGATTATATTGACCGAGTGTCAATATAATCTAACAGGTCCATATATAACGTATTGACTGAGTGGAAGTCCTTAATTTATATATTAATATGTAAATAATGTATTAGAAAAATGGAATTCAATGTTCTTTCTGTGTATTTTAAATTTTATTTTGCAAGATTTTTAACATGCTATTGAAAATATTAATAAATAAGATTAATTTGTTTTATTGTAAACAAAAACACAACATTTTTTTTCTATTTAGAACAAATAAGAATTCAAATGGAACTCATTTCAGTCTAGCTTTTCCGTACTCTGCGGCGCTTCCGCCATGATTGTTGTGTGTGACGTCACAGATTTTAATATTGACCGTCAATATACGTATAAATAGAAACATAGCGTCAATATACTTAAAAATAGAAACAAGGCTTCAGATACATGAAATGTTATTTGAAACACGTGATCGTAATATCCAATGAAAACAGGAGAATGCTACACCATATGTTTATATACAAATGTAGGTATCTTATATATAGTAATTTGATCCATTTTTTTTATAATACATATACATTGAAGTTTTGCTGAAACCAAAGTTAAAGTACATCGTATGAACTTATGCTACTGTGAATTTTAGTCTAGATTGGAAGACTGTGGTATAATTGCCAGTGAGACAGCACTCCACCAATAATATTAAGATTTGGTATAATTGCCAATGAGACAGCACTCCAGCAATAAAAAAAAAAGATTTTGTATAATTACCAGTGAGACAGCATTCCACCAAAAAAATGTGGTATATAGCCAGTGAGACAGCACTCCACCAGAGACTAGTACATAATTGAATTCTGATTTGAACGAAGAGGATTCTGAATCCTAATGAATTCCAATTTGTGCTGTAGCATATTGTTTCCAGCTTGCAACCACTTTTAAAATGAGTTTACTTAATTATGGCCAAATACCCGTTATAAGTAATGGTTTTAAGATTAATTAAATCATGGACCTGACTAGTCTTTTGGACACATGGAAAAAGGGTGGAAGGGAAATAATTGTACAACATTATCATATTAATTTCAGTTATTTTATTTTTGAATTGGAGGCCAGAAATGACCATTACTGCTGTATCTCTGTATTCAGATCATCTTATTTTCTCATATTGAATATATATGCCTTTTTTGTTTCGCCTCATATTACATTTATACTTTTTTTAATTTATTGTGTTTTTAATTTACTTTTTATAAATACTTTATTCCTGTTTGTAAAGACTGGTGTTGATTTTTATTTATTTATTTATTTACAAGTTTGATCGTTTATATAAATATACATTGTTAATTTCCATTGTTTTAATGTAGGCATACATATAATAATAATTTTGCAGCTGATTTAATAGTTTTAGGTAAATAAATTGAAGGAAAAGTTACGGTTTCTTATTGGTGCATTCTGAAAAATTATGATCTATCATAATTAACTTTCATTCGTATACACCTCTATATCTTGCATTGTTCTGGACATAATATTCAATTTCCTGTTAATAGTATAGGTACATTCTATAAAGCAATTGTTGTGTTGCTCTTTAAGATGTTTTTAACACTCTTTTATGGGATTGCAATTTCATGAAATATCTCCAAATAGGGTATATTTCTCCAAAAGAAATGACATTGATGATATTGCACCCTTTTTCTCCGTTTGATAGTGTATAGATCTGCATGTTGTTCCATAATAATTCAATTTAATGTCATTGAGGGTTCAGATGGTTTTTTTATAGTTTTAATTGATGACTACGCAAAGCACCAGGTTTTGTATGGAAAACTTTGATAAAGTGAAGTTTAAATGGAGGTTTTCAAATAATCATGCGTTTTCTTTGGGGTAAAGGGAGGGATTTATAGTCATTTTCCGTTGGGAAGGGAATATATTCTTACATGAATATCTACTTTAACAGTATTGTGATGTTACAATGAAAACTTATTGTTGACATATTTCATATATTTGCAAGATTTTATATGAAGAATATACATGTAGACTCATTTATTTTTTGGCCTGATTAAATTTTACTGTGAATGTAAAAAAGAAGGTGTGGTATAGTTTTTAAGAGACAAATATGAGCCCAAATTGTTGTGGATGAAAGACGGCAACAAGAAACTCATTTTAAGCAATTTCTTTAAACATTTTTATTGGTCAGATTATTTATGTGTATTGAAAACCATGTTGGATTTTTTTCTCGTTTCAGCTTTTTAAGCAGTGCCTGTACCTTTCCGGTTACTATTTATGTGTTGTGTATAATGTATCGTAACACTTTATAGTTACTGGACAGGTTGAATTTGGTGACGAAACATCCAAACAGCACCAGATCATCATGATCATTTGAGATTCCAGCTGATTTCAGATTAGTAATAAACGATAAAGAAAGTTAGAAAGCTCTAGTTCATGTAACTGATTTTATTAAACGATTGATAAATATTAAACACAGAAAAAGACACATGCTTAAAATGATCGTGATAAAGAAAAAATTTTGTGATTGAAATGAAAATAGATCAACATGATGTGCCGACTCATGGGGAAAGCAAGTCTAGTGATATTGAAAATATTCAGTACATACAATAAAGAGACCAGTAGTCCAGTACTGATAATTGTAAAAAAATATAAAGATTTTGTATTGTTATCAAAGCGGTACATGTTTATTGTATGCAGGCAACTGAGGAAGACAGATCTCCTTATGATATTTTATATATTTAATGCCAATATATACTTTAATTAAAAATGGGGGTTTGTAATAGACACAAAATTATAATGCAGGCTTACAGATTTCATATGAACACCTTTATAAAGTGCAGTCACCAATCCGAATTGTAGAGTAAAGAGTAAAATCACAAATTACTGAACCCGAGGAAAATTCAAAAGGAACGTTCCCAATCAAATGGCAAAATCAAAAGTTCAAACACATCAAACGAATGGAAAACAACTGTCATATTCCTGACTTGGTACAGGCATTTTCTTATGTAGAATATGGTGTATTGAACCTGGTTTTATAGCTACCAAACCTCTCACTTGTATGAAAGCCTAAGAGATAAAAGACTTTTCAATTGAGCAATTCAACTTATGTCACCTGGTCAAATATATATACATAAAGAAACATTGAATGCAAAGATGTCAGCCTTTGTACAAAACGACCACCAGCTTGCACAGAAACAGATGCCAGAAAAAGAGGATGTCAGCATCCAAAGAAGCATCCCAGAGATTAACTCTAATGGATGAACATCCAAAAGAAAGATAAGTCTGCATGCATATAATTGGGATGGATCCAAACAAAAGGTATATCAAAGTCTATATATATATTAGTTTAGATTAAATGCTATTAAATATGGAACTTTATAAAGCCATATCAGCATCCTGCAAAGATGAAGATGCTATTTTAATTTTTTTTTTGTATAACCGCTAACGCATTTCTAAAATATTCTGTATACAAAAATAATAGTTGTAAATTGTATAAAAACAACCTCTCAATGTAATAAGATAATTTATAAATCCTATATTTTTTAGAACCAATAAAATTTGTTCAGCAGGATCTGCTACCCATAAGATGAAAGAAATTATGGCGGTATGCTTAAAGAAAGATTACCATATTTTGATACTATAAAAACCCAATTGAATAGAAATAAAATAAAAGCTTAAATCTTTCCCAGAACATAGTAAAATTTGAAAGAAACACAAAATGATCATAAAAATTCTAAAAATATCGATAATTTGTATAACAGCATATATGAGAATTTAAAATTTTAGTTGAGAACCCATTTTGTGCAGTATATGTAACAAATCGTTTTTTTTTCAAACGAGAAATGAAAATCCAACATGGTTTTTAAATACACATAAATAATCTGACCAATAAAAATGTTTAAAGAAATTTTAAAATGAGTTTCTTGTTGCTTACGTCTTTCATCCACAACAATTTGGGCTCATATTTGTCTCAAGGCAACTATACCACACCTTCTTTGTTTTACATTCCAGTAAAATTTAATCAGGCCACAAAAATGAATGAGTCTACATGTATATTCTTCATATAAAATTTCAAAATATATGAAATATGTCAACAATAAGTTTTCATTGTAACATCACAATACTGTTAAAGTAGATATTCATGTAGAATAAAGTGTTAAAAATATATTGCTTTCCTCCCAACGTTGAAAATGACTATATAAATCCTACTCCCTTTTCCATCCCAAAGAAAAATGATTATTTGAAGAAAACCTCCATTTAAACTTCACTTTATCAAAGTTTTCCATACAAAACCTGGTGCTTCTGCGTAGTCATCAATTAAAACTATTAAAAAAAACATCTGAACCACTCATTGATATTAAATTGAATTATTATGGAACAACATGCAGATCTATACACTATCAAACGTAGAAAAGGGTGCAATATCATCAATGTCATTTCTTTTGGAGAAATATACCCTATTTGGAGATATTTCATGAAATTGCAAACCCATCCAAGGGTGGATTCATTTTACACCTTAATTTATGTTTTGTTTTTGCTTAACCCTAGTCCTACATGTATAAAACAAATGTTTGTGGCAATATTTACATTTTCTTTAATTTTTCATATTTTTTTTCATTCATTTTGTTATTTGCTATTTTCAGCTTTTATAACCAAGCTGTCACGAGCTGAAAAAAAAAAAAAAAAAAAGAAACGGAAATATATTTAAAGGGGCATGAGCTACGAGATATAACAAAATAAGATAAGTTTTTTTTGTTTTGTTTAATCATTAATGAAAGTGAAAAGTGAAATGATAATTCGCTTTTAGCAGCCAGCTTGGTTCAAAGGAACATATTGACTACAAAATGTTGTCCACATCAATTAGGAGTGCCAGCATGTCCTCTTTTATTCAAAATATGGAATCGGTAAAAAAGTAGTTTCGATACCTCAGGCTGACTCGTATAACAAAATTTTTTTGTCCGCATCAACCAAAACTGACCATATTTGCACTTTATTATGTAAATCTTATAATCACATAGAAAATCAGTATTATTTTGATGTAAGGATGGATTGTATAAAAAATGACAGCAATATTGGAACACAATGACTACAAAATTTTGTCCGCATCCATTTAGAGTGCATCTTTTAATTCAAAATATTGAATCGTAAAAAATTCAGTAGTTTTGATATCTCAGGCTGACTCGTATAACAAAACTATTTAACCGCATCAAACAAAACTGAATATTTGCACTTTATTTTGTAAATATATATAGCCTCAAAGTAAATCAGATTGTATAATAAAGATGACAGCAATATTGGAACACAATGACTACAAAATTTTGTCCGCATCAATTTAGAGTGCCAGCATGTCCTCTTTTTATTCAAAATATTGAATCGTAAAAAAATTCAGTAGTTTTGATACCTCAGGCTGACTCGTATAACAAAATTATTTGACCGCATCAACCAAAACTGACCATATTTGCACTTTATTTTGTAAATATATATAGCCTCATAGTAAATCAGTAATATTTCTATGTCAGGATGGATTGTATAATAAAGATGACAGCAATATTGGAACACAATGACTACAAAATTTTGTCCGCATCAATTTAGAGTGCCAGCATGTCCTCTTTAATTCAAAATATTGAACCGTAAACAAATTGCAGTAGTTTTGATACCTCAGACTGACCGTATTACAACATTATTTGACTGCATCAAACAAAACTGACCATATTTGCACTTTATTTTGTAAAATATATATAGACTCATTGTAAATCAGTAATATTTCTATGTCAGGATGGATTGTATAATATAATGACAGCAATATATTTGAACACAATGACTAAAAATTTTGTCCGCATCAATTTAGAGTGCCAGCATGTCCTCTTTTAATTCAAAATATTGAACCGTAAAAAATTGCAGTAGTTTTGATACCTCAGACTGACTCGTATTACAACATTATTTGACTGCATCAAACAAAACTGACCATATTTGCACTTTATTTTGTAAATATATATATAGCCTCATAGTAAATCAGTAATATTTCTATATCAGGATGGATTGTATAATAAAGATGACAGCAATATTGGAACACAATGACTACAAAATTTTGTCCGCATCAACTTAGAGTGCCAGCATGTCCTCTTTTAATTCAAAATATTGAACCGTAAAAAATTGCAAGTTTTGATACCTCAGACTGACTCGTATTACATGTACAACATTATTTCTGCATCAACCAAAACTGACCATATTTGCACTTTATTTTGTAAATATATATAGCCTCAAGTAAATCAGTAATATTTCTATGTCAGGATGGATTTATAATAAAGATGACAGCAATATTGGAACACAATGACTACAAAATTTTATCCGCATCAATTTAGAGTGCCAGCATGTCCTCTTTTAATTCAAAATATTGAATCGTTAAAAATTTCAGTAGTTATTGATATCTCAGGCTGACTGTATAACAAAATTATTTGACCGCATCAAACAAAACTGACTATATTTGCACTTTATTATGTAAATCTATATAGTCGCATAGTTAAATTATTTTTTTATGTCAGGATGGATTGTATAAACAAATGACAGCAATATTGGAACACAATGACTACAAAATTTTTCCGCATCAAAAGTGCCAGCATGTCCTCTTTTTTTCAAAATATTGACTAATCACAAAAAACAGTAGTTTTGATACTTCATGCTGACTAGTATAACAAAATTATAAGAACGCATCAACCAAAACTGACCATATTTGCACTTTGTTAAAATTTATATAGCCACAAATCAATCAGTAATATTTCTATGTCAGGATGGATTCTATTATACAAATGAGAACAAAACACAATGTCAAAATTTTACACATCAATTTAAAGAGCCAGTATTTTATACAACATGTTCAAAATATAGACTCACCACAAATAATCAGTAGTTTTGATATCTCAGGCTGGCTCGTATACAAAATCATTTGACGGCATCAACCAAAACTGAACATATTTGCACTTTATTGTGTAAATTTATATGGCAGCATATTGAATCAGAAGTTTATTTCATGTAAGGATGGATTGTATAATACAAATGACAGCAATATTGGAACACAATGACTACACAATTTTGTCTGCATCAAATTAGAGTGCCAGCATTTTCTCTCTGTTTAATAATGAACCGTCACTATTAAAGTCAGTAGTTTAGGATGGTTTGTATTTAAAACAAAACTATTTAACGGCATCATCCAATGGCAACACTGACATGACTGATAACATTTGTACTTTATAATGAACAGTATGAAAAGTTCTCTTCTTGGAATAGTATACTAGTAGTATATTATGTCGGTTGATTGATTTTGTTTGAGCATTCATCAATAAAAATGGAAAAAAAAGTGTTCCCTCTAAAACTATTTGAGCAGATTAACCTGTAGTTGGAAAAGGTTTGGCCCATCATTTAAAGTTAAATATTTTGTTTCAGAAAGATAAAATCTTATTTGGATTTTGATATTTTTTCGTTCCTGCAGAAGGTGTAAAAATAAACTAAGTTGGGATACAACTTTGAGATGCTCCTCTCAGGTAACAACTGTATTGTATTGTTTATTTTGATTGGCATGGACAATAGACAGACAATAGATATGTACACAACTATAGGTGAGTTAAAGGATGTAACTGAGGGAAGTATCAAATGCAATTCAGGTGTTTGTTTATATTTACACCTTCTGCAGGAACGAAAAAAATGCCCATCAAAATCCAAAAAGATTTTATCTTTCTGAAACACAAATGCATTTAACTTTTATATATCTAGTGGATGCCAGGCCTTAAAATTTTCCATCTGGACAGGTTAGTCTGTACTCAGAGTAGTTTTGAGGTTTAAACACAGCCATTTTGTCCATTTGTTATGATGAACCTTAACGTCCAGGGGCAAATATTTCATTCATGTTCAGAACGAGTATATTTTTTCGGACGTCCGAGATATCATTTATAATCGGTAAGGATAAGTCTGTCTAAATTGACGAGATGGTACATAACTATACAACGTGACAACACCTTATATATCCCTACACTGTACAATTTTCGTTTGAACATTTGGCAAAACAGAATAATTATACAACGTGACAACAGCTTTATATCCCTACACTGTACAATTTTCGTTTGAACATTTGGCAAAACAGAACCGTAAATCCAAGGCAAACAAGGTGAATTACGATGAAAATGCATGTATTAAATACAAGAGTTATATTTAGGAAGAGACTGTTAAAAATGGGGAACGAAGCAACGTAAACCATGATGTTTATATCCTGTAGTGTAATTCCCTTAGTTAAGGGGCCCAGCCTTGTAAGGATACTGGTACAGCACCGAGGGATCCGAAGGGACACAACACAAGGGTAACAGTTGGGTACTTCCAGCCTCTACTTGAGTGCATCCTCTCTGACCGCGGAACGAGCAAGGGGAGGAGATCTAGGACCTGACGAGGTTAAAGGGGGTGGAAGGTAAGGGAATCAACACTTAAAACTTGTATTACCCTGGGGTAATCGTAGAGCCCAGCGAGACAGGCCAAATAACACTTTACTGGTAGTTGCGGGTGGTTTTAAATTTTGGTCCTGGGGCTTGATCGCCATTTTGGGCATCACCCAAAATTTTGAGTGCCTTCGGTCAACCTTGAGAATTGGTATTTCGTCCTGAAGAGTCATACCTGGTCCCTTGTTTTACTTTCGGTGAAAGTAGGGAATTACATCGTAATTGACCAGTTTTGGGCCCGGAAAACTTTTGAAAGTTGCTATAGTTTGATAGCGAGGTCACGGGTTTTTGCCGCGAGATTTCGGCGCCATATTGAATTCATGAGTTACGGATGTAAACAAACACGCGGTTTTTTTATATTGTATAACGGTGTATACATTTTGATATTGACTTTTTATTTTGAATAAAGATTTATTGTTGCTTTAATTACATTGAATATGAATTATTGCTTTGTAATTTATATTGAATATAGTCAAATAAATTAAATAATTTATTATTTAAATATTATAAGTCATAATTGAGAGAGCAAGAGGTACACTATAAAGATAAACACCTGTCCTGAGGTGGTCCTGAAGTGTATGCCTGGCATAGGGGATGCAATAGGAAACAGGATAATGGATATCAGGGGGGATCCACATTGATAGGGAAGTGTTTAGCAAATCCCTATCTGAGAGTGACTGAGGGTCTCCTTGATTGATTTTGAATCTAACTCAAGGGAGAATGCTGGTGCAGGGCACCCCAGCATTCCATTTGTAGACAAGGACAGGCAGTCGACGCCTATTTTTAGCCCGTTATGTGTAAACATGATGATAGAGACGCGCCTTCGCGCAGAGGTTCTGACCTAGCCATGGGTTATAAGGCATATAGAGATTCACCATATTTTAGGCCTATTCCTGCTCATCAACATGAGGAGAAAAAAAGGATTGCAGAGATGTGCAATTTTGGTAATAAGGTCAGTAATTGGATTGAAGAACACCATGCTAATAGGGACACCCACACACAGGTTCCTATAAGGCCAAACCGCACCTGAAATCAATTGACCAGCCTGATTTCAGACAAACAATCTCACCTATTGAAATGCAATCAGTCCTTGAGTCAGAAATAGAAAAGGTGTTCGGGAAATAGAAAGTTTGCTTGGTGAGCTGGGACATCTCAGGATGTTTCGGATAGGGATAGTCTGACACCTTCCCTCGAACCAATATGGTTGTTCAACGCCAACATGAACAACAAAATTTTGCTGGGTAAGCGAGAACAAGTTCTAGACCTGAGTACACATAGCCATGACATCAGGCAAAATTTAACAGTTGATAATCAACAAGAACAACCTGTGGCTAATTTTCAACAGATAGACCAACAGGTTATCAACAGACCTCAACCGGTCAACAACAGCCATCGACAAGATATTATACCTGTCACGATTGATGAAATGCCGGACCACGTTCTCTCTTTCCACCAAGTATTCAACCGTCAACAAGATCAACAGGTAGCCAGCCACCTTCAACAGGCTGCACCGGCATATCACAGGTCGTCAACTAGTGAAAATCCAAAACAACATAGGGATATATATAAACCTGACACGCCAACCGTTGAACGTGTCCAACCATTCCCACCGCCTATTCAACATGACGACTACCACCCAACCAGAATTCAACCAGCATGTACATCAGACATCTGGTATTCACAGCCCTCCAGCAATATCCAACAAATTGGTGGAACGTCAACAACCAATTCACCATGTAAGTCCAACACGACTTCAACAAGTATCAACCAGAAAGGTTACCTTCTGAATTTCACTTCTCATCGAGTGCTCAGCATACAGAATCCTACCTTCAACAAGGTTACAACCGTCAACAACAGGATATTTCATCTCATCATTTTCAACCAAGTACACAGGGAAAATGTTCAACAGCCTTACCTTCAACTAATCAATACCAACTTAGTATTAACAACATACAAAAGGGTGTCAACAGGGTTCAACAACCAACGGTACAATCTCGACTTATGTACCCCAACATCAGATTGGTTCCACCAACCAACAGCCAAGAGTCAACAAGGTTCAACAACCGATGTTGCCAGTTCAAAAAGGGTGTTGCAACAACAGGTACAAGGCCTACACCAACGGCTAGTCCAGATTCAACTTGGGGTCAACAACTATGCACAACCTATACAACAACTAAATCCAGCTTCTGCGCCGGTTTCTTTACCTCAACAGCAGCCGCATCAACAACAACCCTTTAATCAAAACCAGGGTACCAACCACCAAGTTTTGTACTAAGGACCCAAGCACCTATAATGATTGATCACCCAATATCTATGTTTCAACCTCCTAGAGGTTGAACCACCACAAGCACCAACACAGTCCTATAACCAGCAACACCTGTCTAGGTAACGTACCCAGTCATGGGTCAGCCCCTTTAACCTCCAGGGCAAGTCATCAGCCACAGTCACAGACATTACCTTGCAAACAGCAACCTCCATCATCAGGAGCACCACAAGCACATAACAACCAACCTTCAGCAAGACGGAAGGAATATAATAGTGATTCTTATGAGAGACAGCGTAGGCATGATCCAGGTCGTTATTACACAGCTGATTCAGACACGTCTGATGTTCACCATACCGCCAGGACCAGGAAAAGCGTAGGTCAGAACCTGCTTACCTCAGTGATCATTCACAGAGACTTTCCCTATAAGAAGTGCAAGGACCTCTCCAGCACATAGTAGACATAGTCCTAGGAGAAGCCTTGCTGCTAGAGAGTCTCAATCAGAATCTGAGACAGACAGTCGACATTCCAGGAGTCAGAAAAGAAGAAGAAAATTGAGAAAAGACAATTTCTGTCCTCAATTCCAAGAACACCCGCTATAGTGGGAAGGGCAACTGGAAAGCCTTTTTACCAAGTTTTCCGGTTATGCTAAAATTGGAGTGGACAGACGAAGAAAAAGGCTCTGCTGGTGTTATATGAGCCAGTGAGTATTACACCTTAATGCTGGAAAACAACAAAACAGCTAGTTTTACTAATATCATATCTAATATGAATAAAGATTTGGTCATCAAGAACTGCCAGAAACCTCACAGGTTCAGTTCCAGACAAGTGCCCAAGGAGAAAAGGAGACCTTGGAGGAGTGGTCGGAAAGAGTGTTGACCTCGCCACTAGAGCCTATAGCAGGTATAGTAAACTGATGACTGAACAGGCAATCATGGGATTTTGCCAGGGTTGCAATGATACGGTTGCTGGAACAGAAGCCTGTATCTCTAAACCTAAGTCTATGGATGCAGCCTTGGACATAAGATGGTGTCAACACACCAGGAAGGCAGTCAATGCCATTCAAAACCTGGTAAACCAGCAAATGAGTCTAGTTCAGAGAAGCCAGGTAACTCACCAGTAGTTCTTTGTAGGTAGCCCAAGTCCAGTATGGACAATCGTTCTCCCGCATAGAGGTATATAAAGAGAAAATGATGTCAATAGTAACCAGTTTGGTTCAAGAACAATTAGCCCACAAGGAACCAGTACCATCTCTAGGTCACTTAACCAAGACAACAGATCTTCCAATTATTCGCCTAGACGTAAATGGGAGGTAAGGAGGAATAATTGGGTGACAGGAGATATACCAGACGTGGTTATTTAATAATAATGCTTTAATTGTCACAAGCCGGTCATTATGTCAAAGACTGTCCAACCTATATGTACAAGATACAGGAAGTCGACAGTCAGTACAGAAAGAGACAATATCTCAACAAGTATCTTTTAATGAGAATAGTAAAGATTTTTATGAATCTGAAGGAGTAGTATCAGGAATTAGTACAGTGAAATCACTAGGAGCAGCCAAACTCTTCAGAGTTGAGGTAGATACAGGAAAAAAGTACTTGCTCTAGTTGACTCTGGTTCTGAAGTAACTATTCTAAAGGACAGCATTTTGACACTTTAGAGGCTAATCCCTATGTTATCAGGGAGACCACCATGTATGGTGCTAGTACCAACATGACAATGCCATGCAGGCTCACTAGTCCTATCAAGTTCAAAATTGGACATATGCAGTTCAATCAACAACTGTATGTAGCTTCAGTTTCATGTGATATGATACTTGGGTGTGACTTTATCATACAAAACAAGATTGTCATGAATATTGGAGAATTAATTATAACTGTACAGAACAGGAACATGCCTTTAATCCTAGGGGATGATAATACTGCTCATGAACCAAATGTCAACATTGTTTAATGGACAGATCACCAAAGATTCATCATCTGATGGAAAACCAGTACCGAAGAGTCAACACAGAGGTTCCCAGCCCAACTCAGCATGCAAAGTGCTGATTTTCTTTAGAAACAGTCATTCCTCAAGTAAGAACCTAGGCATGATGGCCTCGACATCTACACAGGAATCTGATGTAAGAGGAAACAGGAAGAGCCTGATCAATGTAGAGACAGTAAGGATCAGTGCTGTACTAACAAGATAGAATCAAAGAAAACCTTGGGTTTTATACTTGTCCATAGAGTGGGAAAAATGAGAGGACATGTGTTCAAAGTCTAACAGACCGTAAATGTCCTGTGAAGAACTGCCCGTGTGGATAGACGAGACTTAAAACGACATTTTTGAAGAACATCTTTCTGAAATCTTCCAGACCTATCATTCCACAAGACTCATGAAGGACAGTAGATTTCACCAACATAGAGCTTATGTGGTTATGCTCATAGCAAAATGGTTAACCGGGGAAACAGTGACTAAAGATTTGTGAACTTCCTCAATGAGAAGTCTTTGGCCCCTGTTCACATGTTACAGGGATACAGATGCAAATCCATCGTACAGTGTGTAAAGAGATGGGGTGGACAGATTATTTCAGATATAGTTTGAGACCAGTAAACAGCCCTGCTTGTTTACTCAACTGGAGAGTCCTAACTTCAGTTCTTAACTTTTAACCCCTGAACAACAAAATATGGTAGCCGAGGGATCTAACTATAATCCTGGAAATCCTCCAGATCCCGAGGAACTTGCTAATATGAATGCCAGTTTCTGGCCAGTGTTTGTTAATAAAACTCAAGTTGAGTCAGCAATCCTTCAAAAAGAAGGATGAAGACAATGTTCAGTCTGAACAAAAGAACGTACCATAGTAATGGACAAAATAGAAGAAATTCACTATGAGAGGAAAGTTCGAACACTGACACATCTAAAAAGAGGAAATTGCAGTCCAATATTGCTGACAATGACACAGATGCACACCATACCCGGAGAATGAAACCGCAATTCTCCTGGGACGCCAAGTTTCACAACTAGTTGAACCCAGGAGGCCCTTCTTCGCAACTCAAGCCAATCCAGACCTCAAGTTCCCAATACAGTATGAAGGTTTGCAGTGTATAAGGGTTAGTTCTAGGCAGAACTATACAATGGTTACAGAACCCCTGAAAGGGGAATGTTTCACTGATCTGTGAAGGAACAGTCTTAGATGATAGTGTATGCTTTGACCTGTTAGGTCACCGTCCTCACATTGAGGTGAGGCGCCTTCAGTAGTAAAATTGAAAACAGAACTTTTCCCAGCTTGGGATTTACCGCCATTGGTATTTGTTGAGTGTGAACCATAGTTGTATTTTATGTGATTTTTAATAATTTTGCTTCACACACTCACATGTAAAGTGTACAAATATGTTAAATAGTTGCAACCGATATTTAGAGTGGTGTCATGACCCTGATATTATGTAAATTGTGGTAATACTAACTATTACAGTAGTAAAATAGTTAAATGTATCCTATATAGAGGCACTTATAGGTGGGATTTTTGAAAGAGTCAAATTATTTATGGTCATATACATCCTTCCCGGGGATTATAGACCCATAGTATTAAGTCGGTTGCAAATGGTGTATAAATACATGTTAGTTAGTTTCATTTGGAAATTCAGGGCGGTATTAATGAACTTGTCATTTGGACATTGAGATTGTTTTATATTGTGCATTTATATTTTGAAATATGATTTTCGTCACAGTTTGAACAGTTGATACATGAACATGTATGTCAACAATACACAAGAGTCAGGGATTTTAGGCATGTTGGGCATGCAGTATATTGTCTTGTAGTGAGACATGTATCCAGGTTATAAGTTGGAATAGCATATGGCTATGGTCGACGTGGAGTTCGGCTGTTATTTGTCCTGAAGAACCTGTTTAGGTTAGCACCCTGAGGCAACTCTGGTGTTTAAATTGTTGGGAGTTTGACACCCATAGCTCGATAGCTGTTTAGAACTGAATAAGTACATGGGTAATTCATTTTTTTCCTTGGGTAATTTTAAGTTTTTCAATTTTCCCTTTATCTAGGAAGGGGTGGATATTTTAGATACCCTGTGTCATGGTTGAGAGTTAAAGTAGTCTTTCCG
This sequence comes from Mytilus coruscus, assembly GCA_017311375.1. NCBI lineage: Eukaryota > Metazoa > Mollusca > Bivalvia > Mytilida > Mytilidae > Mytilus > Mytilus coruscus. Next base: position 55,204 of record JAASAO010002183.1, on the reverse strand, counting down.
GGGAGTTCGAGTACGATTATAAAGTGTTTTGTCGGAACTGGTTCCTCCTTTTAAGATGGATGGGGGGTGTAGTGTAATTGCCCTTAGTATAAGGGGGTTTCCCTGTGTAAGGATATGGTACAGCACCGAGGGATCCAAGGACACATGACACAAAACAGTTGGGTACTTCCACCTTCCGGTGCAAGCGGAAGAGCAAGGAGCCTGAGATCTAGGACCTGACGAGGTTAGCAGGGACTGACACCTAGTAGGAAGGTAACCTCACACTAAGCATAGCTTGTTTTAGCCCCTGGGTAACCGTAGAGCCCAGCGAGACAGGCCAAATAATCCCATCATATAAAAATATTTTTCAGATGCGTTGGATAACCTTTCTATCCGCCTTCTAATTCCTTATCCTTTCCCGGCTGACCCGGAATCTGTCCCCTTGAACTATTGACGTCATAGAACAATCACTTTTCCATTGTGGCGTCAGATATTTTGTATTATGACGTCAAAATTTTACGGGAACCTGTGTGATGTCCAGTAATGGGGACAAATAGCGATAAGGTGTATTAGATTTTGGAGCACCTTGAAAACGACAACTATGGAGCGCTATGTGTAACCATAGATCCGTACATGTGGAAACGTAAAAGGGACTATATATAAAATATAATAATAATCTATATTTTCAATAAATTTTGTTAACTTTGTCTTACAGCTGGTGGTTTGCAAAACCGTGGACAAAGATTGGGATTTTTGCTTTAAAATTTTTGGGGGTTTTTTTTCAAAAACGAAAAAAATTTTTTTTTTTTAGGGGGTTTTTTTTTTTCCCCTTTTTTTTTTCCCCCGGGTTAAATTTTTGGGGGAAAAAACCTTTTTTTTTTAAAAATTTTTAAAGGTTTTTTTCCCCCTTTTTTTTTTTTTAAATTTTCATTTTTTATAACCCCTTTGGGAATTTTGGTTTTTTTTTTTAAATTTTTTTTTAAAAAAATTTTTAACCCCCCCCCCCCCCCCATTTAAAAAAAAAAATTTTTTTTTTTTTTTTAAAAATTTTGGGGTTTTTAATTTTTCCGGAATTTTTTTAAAATATTAATGTTTAAAAAATTAAATAAAACCAAACCCCTTAAAAAAAAATTCAATTTTTTTAAAAAAATTTTTTAAAATTTTTTTAAAAAAATTTTTTTTTAATTTGCCCTTTTAAAACCCCCAAAACCCAAAATTTTTTTTTTAAAAAATTTTAAACCCAAAATAAAAATTTTTTTTAAATTTTGGCCCGGGTTTTTTCCCTTTTTTTAAAGAAATTTTTTGGGGGGTTTTTTTTTTTTTTTAAAATTTAATTTTAAAAAATTTTAAAATTTTTTTTTTAATTTTAAAAATTTTTTTTTTTTTAAAAAAAAAATTTTTTTTTAAAAAAAAAAAAATTTTTTTTTTTTTTTTTTTTTTTTTTTTTAAAAAAAAAAAAAAAATTACTTTCAAGTGCACGTAAAATACACTTGTGAAATCTGTAGTAAACGCCCGTTTACCTTTAAGTGCACGTGAAAATAAGTTTGTGAAATCTGAAGTAAACGCCTGTTTACTACTGACTAAACGGACACAGAGTAAACGCCCGTTTACTCGGGTAGACATTAGAAATTTCCATTTTGACCGCGTTAACGTAATTATAGTAAACGCGAGAATTGAAGTTAACTAACAAAATATGTGCACCCGGCGTAAACGTGCATTTACTTTATGTAATGCTTGGTCTGCAACCAACTGTATTCATTTTGAAGAAATGGATGCTCGTAACACATTTTATTTACTCATTTTAAAAGATGACTTTTGTGGAGCCGCACGGCGACGTTTCCGTAGATTTTACTTTTCCAGTGAATATTGATATATATATTGTGAATGTTTTGTGAATATTTAAATATATTTTCCTATTCGAAAGACGTGCATAATGTCAAATAATAAAAAATACAATTTTTTAGTCCCTAAGAAAACTTGTAAGATTTTCGCTGGTATTTTTGCTAAATAGGTGCAATTTGGGTACTGTGACGTTATACACCTTTTCGCTATTCCCGCCTGACCGAGAATCTGTCCCTTAAACTTTTGACGTCATACAACAATCACTTTTCCATTGTGGCGTCAGATATTTTGTATTATGACGTCGAATATTTACGGGAACCTGTGTGATGTCCATTAATGGCGGACAAATAGCGATAAGGTTAAAGTGTTATTTGGCCTGTCTCGCTGTGTCCGACGTAATACCCTAATATGGGACTATATGGAAGTATATATATGGAGATATAACTACCATGGTCTGTGATTATCTATGTTGGTCTCTTCAGGGCTTACAATGCAGCTACTTCGGTCACTCGTGCATCAGAAAGAGACTGAGCATGGTCAACTGTGTCGTCCTTGTGTCATCATCCGTTTGGGGTCTCTGGGTCTCTACCAGTATCACCGTGTCTCTCGGGTCTCTATCAGTCTACCTGTATCACTTCCCAGGCTGGGAAACTCCCTAGAGGATATGCAGGGCAATAACACACACCCCTCCATCTAAAAAGGAGGAACAACAGTTCCGACAAAGGACAACTGTAAAACTCCCCAGGGCTAGACTGGTAGCGTCTCTCACTAACTAACCTATGACACAAGATTGCTAAAAATATCTACCCTTACCCTTATTTCCCAAACTATAGGAAAAATGTAAAAATAAAATTACCCTTACAGGAAAAATCATCAGCAATCCCATAGCTGGGAAAAATGTATCAAATCTGTCATCTTACTTTCATTACTTCTTAAAAGTTCCATGATACAAAAACAGCTGACAACAAAATTACAATACATATTCCATCTATCCTTATAAGTAGAATGAAAATCACATTATCAACAAAATTTGTTCAAATCACAACAATACCGTCCTTAAAACAAATTCATTACACCGCCCTAAATTTCCAATTTTACTAACTAAAATAATTCCCCTTATAAAATATCAACCCGACAAGAAAAGACAAAATAAAGCAATCACTCCCATAACTGGGATAATAGCATATGACCTTTGGTCCTATCCCACCATCACCGATTTAACAAGTTGACTATTCTACTAGGACACTACTATATACAGTGGTCAAAATGATGCTACCAGATCTTGTCGGTTGAACTAACGAAATATACACTGTACATCGGATGTGAGGCGAACAGTTTAGCATAAATACTAAAAATGCTTTTTCACAGATTGATTCTTTAAGGAATAAATAAATCCAGTCACAAGTATTAGAGTCCTTCTTAATCTTGTGGAATAAAGTTCACAGTATATACATATATGTCAATGTTAATCTTCTGAATATTCCGTTGTTCACTTCATATATTATTTCCTATCGTTACAATATAAATGTCCACTATATCGTATTTAAAATCCATATATCATAAAATCCCATTATATAAATTCGGCCTCACATCCCCGGGCTATGTCGCTATAGCAAACCCATACTGGGCATCCTCCCTTTACATGAATCTAGTTACTCATAATTGAGAAGATTCAACAGTGAAGCAGACCTCGATGGTTGGCCTGGTCTCCATCTGAACGATATCATTGAGAGTTATCAGGGGATCAAGGACCATCCCCTGGTAATGCAGGATGGCCTCCCCTCTGCCGGGAAACCGTTCTTGAGCAACTAGGCGGAGATATTGTAAGGATCGTGTTGGCACCATCCGCCTCTCAGCTCCAGTTTGGAGGATTACAATTTGCCTGTCCTCCATAGGCACCTCTTCTACGGACAGGGAACTGGTCTGTTGCAGGGCAACCTCTTCTTGTTGAAGAACAACAGTTTCTTCCTGCTGTGGTGAAGCAAGCACTTCTGTCTCTTGTTGCGGAGCAACTGTTTCTGTCGGTTGTTGTGAAACAACCTCCTCCACCTTTTCCTCTTGAACCTTCTGCTGGGAACCACAACTTTCCCCTTTCTATTCCAGCAGGAACTAAGTTGTCAACTACTGCTGTTGAAAATAATACAACTGCCTGTTCCTGGCATTAAAGTTCTCTAGGTCTACTCCTTGGCCATGGAGATTATACTTCGCCGTGGCGATGATATTCTGTTTGGAGGGTGGCAACAGGTGGATCAAGGTTGCCATTACCCTCCAGTGGAGAAACACACAGGGCTGTTGATGTTGGCCTCAGGCTGAATGCGGAACCAGGCGGAGGTAGGCCAACCCATCTCCTGCACACTTCTGAACACAGGCATTTCCTCCCCAGACTGGGGTATCAACTGGGGACTCTAGATTGTTGTCTCAAAAAGCTGAGGACGTCCAGGTAGGTGGCGTCCTGTCAACCATTGTGCCAGTACCACGACCACCTGGCCACGATACTGGTGAAACCCACATTGCCTCATCAGGGATGGGTCCTGTTTAGAGTCAAACATGACTGTCAGGTGCTCGGAAAGAACGTGACGACGCACGTTGCGTGTTACCACAGGACATCCTCTAACTGGATAGTACTGGTCCTTCTGGCTTACTATCCATGTCCTTTCCTCTGTTTTACTCCTCGGGCATACATAGTATGCAGGCTCAGCTGCTACTCTAGACTGGGGTGATACTTCTGAGGTTGGTGGCGCTTCAGGCACTTTAACGACTAGTTTTGATAACTCTGCCTGAAGAGAAAGAACTTCAGCCAGCTTGACCTCTGGAGGGGTCTTTTCTCCATCCTGTGGGTCTAGAGGAGCTTCCTCACCCACATGCCCTCCTACTATGGATGATACGAGAGTATCCTTGTAGTAGGTCTCACCTCCCTCTCCACTGTTATTCCCTGCCCAGCATGGGCTTCTCAACAACCACCACTCTACTTCTGTTGTTGTTATCATCAACCTTCCTTGATCTGACTGACTTGCCATACTGAAAAGATTAAAGGGAAGGTTAATAATGATGACTTATTGTACATTTGCCTCTCCCCTATCTAGGAGAGAAGTGGCCTATTATAAGTTTACAATTTGGGCAGACATATATATCTATTGTGTCTACCTCCTCTACCGATAAACCTACACAGGTAAGGTGAAACCACTCTTTACACTGGTCACATTGCACCATTGTTTCGCCGGTATCTGGGCCCCTGCACAAACAGTACTCCTTTGCCTTATTTTCTACCTTTGGGGCAAGGACATCTATAACTTGTGTAAACTGTTCGTGGCAGGTCTGTAGCCATGCAGGAATGTTCCTATCTTTGCATAGCTTCAGCCTGTCATGATTTGTGTTGAAGATACACATAGGGGTAATTTTATCTATTACCATACCAGGCCCCTTCCAAGGAGAACTCAATTTTTTACTCTTACCCTTCACCTGGGCTGTGTCCAAAACATACACGAGATCACCCGCCGCGTATTGCCGTTCCAATACCCGAAGGTCGAAATCCTTCTTCATTTTAGCCTGGCTGGTTTTCAAGGTAGTTCTGGCTATTTCATGAGCAGACTTGAGAGCTTTTTCAAGGCCTATTATGTATTCCTCAGTCCCAGTGTACTTAGGTTCCTCTGTTTTGCCAAACAATAAATCTGCCGGTTGGTTTGTCTCCCGGCCCAACTTTAACTTGTTTGGGGTGTAACCTGTACTTCTGTTTACACTGGCTATCAATGCCCCTGCTAACTGAGCTAGGTTTTCATCCCAGGTCTCCTGCTGTAGGTCCACAAAACATGTCACATCGTCAATCAAGCTACGGTTTTGTCGTTCTACCTGACCATTAGACGAGGGTCTGTAAGGGTAGTCTTGGCCTTATGTATTTATAACAGGTCACAAACTGCTTTAAATAAGGAACTTTCGAAATTACGACCTTGGTCTGAGAAAATTTCAAAAGGATATCCGAATCTTGAGAAAAATTCGTTAATAGCCGCCTGTGCTGTAACTTTGCTGTTTGTGAAGGCAAAGGTATACATTCTGTCCATTTAGTGAATTGGTCAACTAGCATCAATATGTTCTCATTACCATTCTTTGTCTTGGGTAGTGGTCCCATAAAGTCCAAATGTACCCTTTCCATAGGAGAACCATTCTTGATGTCACAGGTCATTTTGTACCACTGATATTTGGTCTTAATCTTGGCCATTGTCCTGACCATACCCTGGTGTCCTGCACTAGGCAGCTCATGGCAGAGCTCCATTACTGTGTTCTTTAGACTGGACGGAATCACTAGTCTTACACTTGCTCCTTCATTTTTGGGATGGCTCTTTAAGATGCCAAGGTCGTCTAAAAGAATTTCTCTTTGTTAATCCAGTAACTCTTGACCGCTGGTGAAGCTGAAAACAAGGTGCTCTGGGTTGGTTCTGCTTTGTCTTTTAACCAACTTAAAAGCAATATGAGATCAGGGTCCTCTGACTGTTTAGTCTTGATCTCATCAGTGGTAAAGCCTGAGAAATTGATATCCTCTGACTGGATTACAGCTGCTACGTGGCAAGAATTTTGATCACTAGCAATTATCTGAGCCGTTGGTGGTGTACATATCAATTCAATATGTGTCGAAAACCATGTGTCGGTAACTTCCTGCTGTTTCTGAGTAGGTGCCGAGACCGTGAGGTCGAGGTTGTAGTCCACATCAGGTAAAGCAGATACATCCTGAATACCATCTGGAGCTTGGGGTAGAGCCAAGGTCTCAGCTTTTGGTGTTGAAAACAGATGCACCATGGCTGTAGACACATTTGTAAGAGGTTGCTGTCTGTTTCGGTTTTTGGCCAAAGGTATAACTTCATCTACCTCGGTCAGAAATCTTGCCCAATTTCTGTGTGCTCGTTGACAAGGTAACTGTTTCAGGCTTACATTAGGTTTGTAATGTATACACTCTGGCAATGTGTCTGGTGGTCTAGACAAGGCGTCTGCGTTTGCATGTAAACGACCTGGTCTATGTTTAATTGTCATATTATATTGACTAAGCTCTTCTAGCCATCTTGCCAAATTTCCTTGTGGCTCCTTAAAATTAATAAGCCAAGTGAGACTACTATGGTCAGTTCTCACTGTAAACTCCTTCCCTAACAAATAATGGCAAAATTGCCTTGTGAACCTTATCACTGCCAATAATTCCTTTCGTGTAGTGCAGTATTTTTTCTGCTCAGGTGTCATGATAAAACTGCCATATGCAATGGGTCTCTCTCTTCCATTCTGGACTTGGATAAGCTCAGCTCCAATGGCATTTTGGGATGCATCTGTGTCCAAAATGAACCTGTCTGGTGTATTGGGTAAGGCTAGCACTGGAGCTACAAGTAATTTATGCTTCAAGGTGTCGAAAGCTTATTGTCTTTGGTGAGTCCAAAAGAATGGCTTTTCCTGTAACTTCATACAGAGGTGCTGAAATTTTGCATAGTCTTTAATGAAGGAAGTTCACAAATCCAAGGAACCTTTCAACTTCTTTAGTGCAGGTAGGCAGCCCAACCACTAACTGGTTGTATATGTTGCTGCCCAATTTTAAGTCCCTTGTTGCTTACACTCCTCCCTAAAAATCAACAGAGGTTTTAAATAAAGCGCATTTCCTTTCCTTGGCTTAAGTTTCAGGCCGTACTCGCTGAATCTTTTAAACACAACTTCTAGATTTCTTAGATGCTCTTCAAAGGAAGGTGCTAAGACCAAGATGTCGTCCAAAAAGCTAGTACTGTTTTCCATGTTAGTCCCTAAGGACTAGATTCATCACTCGGCATAGTTCCTGGTGCATTACATAGTCCAAAGGCCATTTTGACGCATTCAAATAAACCATACTTGGTCACACAGGCTGTTTTCTGCCTGTCTTCCGCCTTTATATTAATTTGCCAATACGCACTATTTGCGTCCAGTTTGGAATACCAGATGTTTCCGGCCAAGGTGTCCAGGCACTCATCAATGAGAGGCAAAGGAAATAAATCACGGGAAGTCACAGACTTCAATTTTCTATAATCAATACACCAGCGTACTCCTCCGTCTTTCTTCCTTATCAAGACTGGTGCTGATGCCCATTCCGATATTGAAGGTTGAATCACTCCCGCATCTAACATTTTTTGTAGATGTGCCTCCTCTTCATCCACAAAGCAAGCAGGGTTCTCCTTATTCTGTGTTGGATTGGCTTGGAATCCCTGTATCAACGGTATGCTCGATAGCATTAAAGCTGCCTAGGTCAAACTCTTCTTTGGCGAAAACATCGCTGTACTTGATAAGCAATTGTCTTAACAGGGTCTGTTGAGATTGAGACAAGTTAGAACTGGAGTCTTTGTAAAGGTCTTTCAAATGACTTGGTATCCCAGACTTGGGACTGTCTTTCTTAGCTTTATTGGTGGCAGTACAAGTACCAACACTTGGTAAAGGTTCATCCTCCAATGACTGAATTACCCTAACTTCTTGTGTGTATCCTACTTCATCTCCCTTTGGAAGTTTTACGGGATGGTCTATTATGTTTAAAAAACAAAGGGTTGGTTTTGTCCCTTTGCACAAACTGTTCTGGGTATAAGTAGTGTTGAGTTGCCTCTAGGCTCGATCAGGTAGTCAGAGGTTACATCCGCTGTATTTAGATTAATACGTAGCGTTGTATTTGGTGGTACTATGATAGTTTCTTGGACTGTTAACCTGTTCACTATAGGGACATGTGTTGGTTCTCCTCCCAGTTTCAGTTGTACCACTGTGTTTTTAAATTCATCTTTTGGCAGGTACATCCAAAATGGCGCCGTGTTTTATCAAAAATCTGCTCCCAATAGCATGTCACAGTATATAGGTGCTACATGCAGAGTCTCATTGAATATTATGTGGTGTATTGAAAATTCCACAGGATTGGTTATTCTACATGTCATAAGCATGTCCCGGCCTGCACCATGCATGGTAGTCTCCCTTATGATGTAAGGTTTCTGAGCTAATGTTTCAAAAACGCTGTTCTTCAAGATAGTAGCTTCTGACCCTGTATCGATCAGAGCATTAACTTCTCGATTTTGGATGTTAACTATACATCTAAACAAGTGTGCAGAACCTAAAGTACCTATTGAAGCCCCTTTAGTTGAGGTTTCTTCTAAATCATCCTGTATAAAGTTTGTGGCAATAATAGCAATCATTATTATACCCTCTCTGGTTCTGTCCTGAATTATTCCCCGCCCACGTCCTCGACCATAGTTTGGTCTAGGTGAGTAGTTGGAAGACCTGTTGTCTTGGTTGGGTGACCTAGAACTCGGACTGGTTCCTTGTTTGACAGATTTTCCTGAACCAAACTGGTTACTGTTGACATCATTTTCTCCATATATTCCTCCATGCAGAGAGACGATTCCCATACTGGATGTGGTGCTTCCTACACCAAGAACTACTGGTGAGTTAACTGACTTCTCTGAAAAGACTCATTTGCTGGTTTACCAGGTTTTGAATGGCACTGACTGCCTTTCTGGTGTGCTGACACCATCTTATCATGTCTAATGCTGCATCCATAGACTTAGGTTTAGAGATACAGACTTCTGTTCCTGCAACAGTATCATTGCAACCCTGGCAAAATCTCATGATTGCCTGTTCAGTCATCAGTTGTTCACTGTACCTGCTGTAGGCTCTAGTGGCAAGAGACAACACTCTTTCCGACCACTCCTCCAAGGTCTCTTTTCGCCTTGGGCACTTGTCTGGAACTGAACCTGTGAGTTTTCTGGCAGTTCTTGATGACCAAATCTCTTATTCATGTTGGATATGATATCAGTGAAACTCGCTGTTTTGTTATTTTCCAGGAGTAAGGTGTAATACTCACTGGCTGCATCATCTAGACACCAGCAGAGCTGTTCCCTTTTTGTTCGTCTGTCCACTCGGCAATTTTAGCATAACCAGAAAACTTGGTATAAAAGGCTTTCCAGTTGCCCTTCCCACTATAGCGGAGCGTCCTTGGAATTGAGGACAGAAATTGTCTTTTCTCATTTTTTTTTCTTTTCTGACTCCTGGAATGTCGACTGTCTGTCTCAGATTCTGATTGAGACTCCCTAGCAGTAAGGCTTCTCCTAGGACTATGTCTACTATGTGCTGGAGAGGTCCTTGCACTTCTTATAGGTGAGAAGTCTCTGCGTGAATGAACACTAAGGTAAGCAGGTACTGACCGTCGCTTATTCCTGGTCTGGCGGTATGGTGAAGCATCTGACATGTCCGAATCAGCTGTATAATTACGACTTGGATAACGCCTACGCTGTTTCTCATAATAATCACTATTATATTTCTTCTGTCTTGCTGAAGGTTGGTTGTAGTGTGCTTGTGGTGCTCCTGATGATTGAGGTTGCTGCCGTGGCACAGGTAATGCATGTGACTGGCTGATAGTTACTTGCACCTGGAGGCCTTGAAAGGTAGGCTGACCCATGACTGGGTACGTTACACTAGACATGTTTTGCTGGTTAAAGGACTGTGTTGGTGCTTGTGGTGGTGGTCCACCCTAGGAGGTTGAAACATACAAGTTGGATGACCAATCATTATAGGTGGTTGGGTCCTTGGTACAAAACTTGGTGGTTGGTACCCTGGTTGTTGATTATAGGGTTGTTGTTGATGCGGCTGCTGTTGAGGTAAAGAAACCGGTACAGTAGCTGGATTTTGTTGTTGTATAGGTTGTGCATAGTAGTTGACCCCAAGTTGAAGCTGGGCTAGCCGTTGTTGTAGGCCTTGTACCTGCTGTTGCAATTGCACACCTGTTTGAGCTGCCAACATAGGTTGTTGAACCTTGTTGACACTTGGTTGTTGGTAGGTGGAACCAATCTGATGTTGTTTGGGTACTTGTTGATGACTCGGTATATAAGTCTGAGATTGTACCGAGGGTTGCTGAAACCTGTTGAAACCGCTTTGTATGTTGTTAGTATTAAATTGGTATTGATTAGTTGAAGGTATGGCTGTTGAACATTTTCCCAGTGTACTTGGTTGAAAATGATGGGATGTAATATCCTGTTGTTGACGGTTCTAACCTTTTGAAGGTAGGATTCTTTATGCTGAGCGCTCGATGAGAAGTGAACATGATCAGAAGGTAACCTTTCTGGTTGATACTTGTTGAAGTCGTGTTGTTGACTTATATGGTGAATTGGTTGTTGATGTTCCACCAATTTGTTGGATATTGGTGGAGGCTGTGAATACCAGATGTCTGATGTACATTCTGGTTGAATTCTGGTTGACGGTGGTAGTCGTCATGTTGAATAGGCGGTGGGAATGGTTGAACACGTTCAACGGTTGGCGTGTCAGGTTTGTATATATCCCTATGTTGTCCTACGGGATTTTCACTAGTTGACAACCTGTGATATGCCGGTGCAGCCTGTTGAAGGTTTTCCCGGACACCTTCTCTATTTCTGACTCTAGAACCGACTGCATAGCATTTGGAGAGATTGTTCGTCTGAAATCAGGCTGTTCAATAGATTTCAGGTAAGGTTTGGACTCATAGGAACCTGTGTGTGTGGTGTCCCTATTAGCATGGTGTTCTTCAATCCTATTACCAAAATTGCACATATCTTCAATCTTTGCTTGTTCTCCTACTGTTGATGAACAGGAATAGGCCTAAAATATGGTGTATCTCCATATGCCTCTGATCTACCCACGTCTGGGTCAGAACCTACTCTGCGCAAAGGCGCGTCTCTAATATCCTCATGTGTCTCCACATAACGGGCTAAAATAGGCGTCGACTGCCTGTCTCTGTCTACTACTGGAATGCTGGGGTGCCCTGCACCAGCATTCTCCCTAGTCGGACTAGATCCAAAATCAATCATCCCAAGGAGACCCTCAGTAACTCTCAGAAGGATTTGTTCCAACACTTCCCTATCAATGTGGATCCCTTGTTCTGATATCCATTATTCTGTTTCCTATGGCATCCCTGTGCCAGGCATACACTTCAGGACCACCTCAGGACAGGTGTTTATCTTTATAGTGTACCCTCTTCCTCTCTCCATAATGACTTATATATTTATTTAATTTATTTTACTTTATTTCAAAAAAATTACAATGCAATAGTTAATATTCAATGTAATTAAAGCAACAATTAATCTATAGTCAATATAAAAGTCAATATAAAATGTATACACCGATATACCATATGCACAAAAATACTTTAACTTCAAAAATACCGTGTTTGTTTACATCCGTAATTAGGAATTCAAGATGGCGCCCAAATCTGCGGCAAAACACCTCACGTGACCTCGCTATCAAACTATAGCAAACTTCAAAAGTTTATCTGAGCACAAAACTATTCAACTACGATGTAATTTTCCTACTTTCACCCAGAAAGTAAAACACGGGACCTGGTATGACTCTCCAGGACGAAATACCAATTCTCAGGGTTGACCGAAGGCACTCAAAATTTTGGAGTGATGCCCAAAATGGCGTCAAAGCCCCTGCAGGACCAAAATTTCAAACCACCCGCACAACCAGTAAAGTGTTATTTGGCCTGTCTCGCTGTGTCCGACGTAATACCCTAATATGGGACTATATATGGAAGTATATATGGAGATATAACTACCTTGATCTGTGATTATCTATGTTGGTCTCTTCAGGGCTTACAATGCAGCTACTTCGGTCACTCGTGCATCAGAAAGATTCTGAGCATGGTCAACTGTGTCGTCCTTGTGTCATCATCTGTTTGGGGTCTCGGGTCTCTACCAGTATCACCGTGTCTCTCGGGTCTCTACCAGTCTACCTGTATCACTGCCCCAGGCTGGGAAACTCCCTAGAGGATATGCAGGACAATAACACTACAAGGTGTATTATGATACATATTTTCAAAATATATGAAACGGAACTGGATGATGCTTACCGCTACTACAAAAGGATCGAAGTGCTATATGCATATATCGTTGGCCAAATGAACGACATGTCCTAATCACTGTTTTAAAACTTCGGGAAAATATTGACGGAAATGACGGATGAGTAGTGAAAAATAAATGAAAACGGAACGACTCTGATTCTAAAACGGATGTTAAATATACTGTATATTTGGGTTGATATAGATGTATACGATATAATATTTTGTCCAATTTCCCATGTTAAATAATAAAAATGAGACGGTATATTACCTTACAGCTTCATTTTCCGGCGATGCTGGAATGTATAAATGATATAAAACAAGATAAGCGTGTTTGAACTACTTTATCTCTTTATTCGGATACTTGCGGGTTTTTCTCAAACTTCAACGGAATATTAGAAAAGAACCCGGATAGAACTAAAAGTTGGGTTGTTATAACCAAACAACCCGGATGTTGAACCAGTTACTATGGTTTCGAACCAAAGAACCCGGATAGAACCAAGGTTCGGAACCAAAAGACCCGGATGGAACCAAGGTTTTGAACCAGAGGGCCACAGACCACAATTAATTCCTCTATTAGCTCTTTATAATTTTTGTCTCATTAAGAAAATTGCACCATGCATTTTTGTCAAATCTTTGTGTGTGTAATGTATAGTACTAGTCCAAAAATATATCCAAAATTCAGAAAGATTGAACCAATCACTTTTACAAATTTAGCCAATACACATCCATACCCCTATTGACAAGTCAAGAGATGTTCCGAAAACTGTAAATATTACCTTTTTGCACTTGGCCTAATCACTCTTTCCATATCAAAATCAGTTTAAATACAACATCCAAAAATTTATTTCACCTCTCTTCTTTCATTTCCACCCAATAAAACTAAGAAATCAATGAGAAAGTTAAAGAAAAAAATTAAGAAAAATACACTTTAATTAAAGGGAACTATATTCGTGAACAACGAAAAGTGGTGTCATTAATTGTGGTCTTGGGCCTTTTAGACCCTTTTTCTTCAATATAATACCCCAATTGGAAATACAACAGTGCAGCAACTCCTTGCAGGAATGGACACACCACCACCATGTCGAGGCAGTATGCAACGCACATCCAGTAGAGTAGCAGTTGAAATGGTCAAACTGAACAAAACAGACATGGCACAGAAACTGGAACTAGTAAAAGAAGACAACAGAAAGCGAGGTGTCCCAGAAAATGAAATTAACATAACTGTGGATGCTCGATACAACAGCAACACAATTGTTAGTAAAAGAAACCCGGTCAGAATGCCACTCAAGCATTTGCCCTTGGAATAGTAAAAATGACAGATAAAAGGTATATTGTAGCTGCAGTTGTGCAGAATAAGATGTGTTGGAAAGGGGCTTGGCTTAGAGGAAAAGGCTTTCCAATAGAATGTCCTGGCCATGAAGAATGTACAGCAAATTTATACAGAGCTGCTGCCCTGTCAGAGTACGAGCTGGGAAAAGAGATAGGAAATCAGCTAGGACTCCAGAAATGTCTTGTACGGTATTTGACCACAGATGGAGATGGACGTTCAGCTAGAGGTATTGAAGACACCCTTACAGCTCTCGAACCAATGTGGAAAGTGGAAAGACTGGCAGATCATGTACATTTGGGACAGTCTCAATTCAGGGCCTCTTTGCGAGCTCAATACAGTGCCGGAATGTTCCACGGAAAAACAAAGAGGAAAATAAACAACTGAGGACGGTGTTTAGCAAAGATTTAAAGTGCAGATGCTCCGTGATATTAAAGAAACTGATGGAGAAATATGACAAAACATTGATGAAATAAGCAAAGACTTACCAAAAGTGCTCGAGGCAACTCTTCGCTGCTATGATGGTGACTGCACCCTGTGTCAGGAATATTCCATTGTCTGCAAAGGTGATGCTGCACTTAACTGGTGGAGTCGTTCATCGTACTTGTCCGCATACCAGATCACTGCCCTGCAAATGGATAAAACAGACAAATTTTTTACTTCAAGAAATCCTGAAAATGAAATTAACTTCAGCAGCTATTGAAAGTATGAAACTATATGACAATACCAACAAAAATGAAGTTCATAGAGCACTGAGTGTTAATTTGCCCAAAATGTAATTTACTCCACAAATATGGAAGGATGACTTGCTTCAGGAGTACATAGAAATAACAACATGTCGGGAACCTCGTCACAACTGAAATGTACGCATCTAGGAGTAGACCTTTCAGAACGAAGTAAACTTCACCTGAAGAAAATGGACACTGACTATAAATACAACCAAGATTACATACTAAGACCAGCAGTTCAAGAAAGGAGATTAAAGCAGAATGCAGAAAAGGTTGCAGAGCACAAGACATGGAGAAATGAACAAAAGCATGACTATTACTGCAAAGGTCAACTAGATCCACAGCATGCCTTACAGTTCCAGGACCATGACAGCTACTGCAAACCAAGACCTGCTGCAGACTGAGATACCAGCAAACAAAACCTAAAAGGTCCTTTTCAGGACCACCCAAATATCAAAAAAGAATCTAAAGTTGTTGTACATTAGCTTCCAAATTTCTTTTCCTTTTTCTCCCATTCTGATAAAATATATATTTTTGCCTGCCCCAGAAAAAAAAGTAAAATAAAAATAAAAAGTACATGTACCCGATAATTATTTTACCCAAATTATTATTGTCCATTTTAACTCCACTCTGCAGGAGGAGGGATCTGGGTGGCCTAAGCAGGAACTGGTTGAAACGCATGACTGCCGGCTGTTGTTGAAACCATGAGGTTCCAACGACAGATGTTCGACAGCAATGCATTTCGAATTGTGGCACAGGTGCGAAACATCATCAGTTTTATCAATAAAAATATTCTGATGATGCACCATGTTGGCAAGCCTGTGCACATGCATTTGTCTCCACCCCTGGCATCTGGAAATTTACAATTAATAACTCCATATTTGCCATTAGAGGTACATAAACCTGTCCAAATTTGACACTGCCCATTATAGCCAGGTGCAGAGCTATCTCTTTATTTTGACTATATTTTAGATAAAATGCATCCATTTTGAAGATGTGATGTTTTGTAAGACAATAGAGTAGTAATATATTCTAAAATATAAAATGGGTCCAACATTATTGAAACTTGGGTCAAAGGGCTTTCAGTGCATCAAAATGGCCAAAAATGCCTAAAATTGCATATTATAACCGGTTTAAAGATTAATATTGAATAAAATTACAATAAACCAATAATATTTATCATTTGAAGTGACTTTCTGCCAAAAAGTTGGTCCTTTCTTTATTTTCAAGAATTTGGGTATCAGCCTCTTAGGCCACAGACCACAATTAATTCCTCTATTAGTTCATTATAACTTTTGTCTCATTAAGAAAATTGCACCATGCATTTTGTCAAATCTTTTGTGTGTGTAATGTATAGTACTAGTCCAAAATATATCCAAAATTCAGAAAGATTGAACCAATCACTCTTAAGCCAATACACATCAATACCCTATTGACAAGTCAAGAGATGTTCCGAAAACTGTAAATATTACCTTTTGTACTTGGCCTAATCACTCTTTCCATATCAAAATCAGTTTAAATACAACATTCAAAATTCATTTCACCTCTCTTCTTTCATTTCCACCCCATAAAAACTAAGAAATCAATGAGAAAGGCAAAGAAAAAAATTAAGAAAAATACACTTTAATTAAAGGGAACTATATTCGCGAACAACGAACAGTGGGGTCATTAATTGTGGTCTTGGACCAGAGTGCCCGGATAGAACCTTATTGCATTCGGAAATCTCATGACTTTTATACCTTTAACGTATTTTCCAAATCATTTATTTATTTAGTATATTTATATATAATTTACTTTTTACAAATTTCAAAGTATATACGGTAATAAATGCTGTCAGCATTCTTGGAGTCTATATATTAAATTCTGCAATAAAGGTTCTTTAAAAGTCTCTTATCTTTATGAACACATAGTAACAACGAAATATTTTTACATACTTTAATATTTGATATAGCATATTAGGTCATTTTCTGGTGTCCACTTAAGCTTGCTACTTAAACAAAGCCCTTTATTTTATTTTCTTATCGTATACACTTTTCAGGTGTATTCAGGGTAAGCATATTTAATTTATTATATTTATTTCATAAATAGTGAGTAATTTAGATTTAGTTACTGTTCAAGTACCAGTAAAACATAATGTTCTGGTGCTTGGACATAGTTTGGGAAATGACATCTATAGAATTCCTACTTTTAAGACCTGATTTAACCTTGATCAGGCTGTAATTCACTGTCTTGGTTGCAGGGGTGATTTTATCAGTCACCTTATTGAAGATCTGTCAGGGAGACTTCACCATGAACTCCATAATTTTCGTCCAGAAATGGTGATACTCCAGATTGGTGGCAATGATATAGATGACAAAGAAAAAGTATCATCCACAGGTTTACATATAGTCGGTGAAACACTTCATTATAAAGCTCCAGAATGTGTAAAAGGTAAAAAAAGTTGTTTTGTGTGAGATTTTTCCACGTCGTAAAGTCCGGAAAACCGACGTTGTCTTTTACAATGAGGAAAAGGATTTGTTGAATAGGAGTTGGATGCTCACTATTCAGTTAGGCATGCATCACCTGGTGTTGTGTTTTGGTACCACAGGGGTGGTATAACAAGTTCAGAGGGTTATTTTGATAAGCATGGTGTTCATCTTAATGACGAAGGTACTAAACGTTTTTATTTTAGTATCAGAAGGGCTATTGGAAGTATTTACCCAGAATGGTAGTTCAATAGTCCTTCAAGTTTGGATTTTGTGATAAGAAGAAGTTCTTACTGTCTGCATATGCCTAACTAAGTACCTAGTTTCTTATGTTACGAAGTTTCGTCTGTCATATGTCTATTGTCCTTGACCTCGTTTTCATGGTAAAGTGAATGCTCGAAGAAAAACAAACATTTTTAAGTAAAAACTCACATATGCGTAATAGGATAACAATATTTGGTATATATATAGGTTCCTTTCAATATGTACATGTCTATATTTGGTGTATGGAATGATTGTAAGTTCGTTTGACAATGTTTAGTTATTGTGGTTTGATTTATTTCTCAGATACTATTTCAGCAATAGGGCTACTATATTTGGTGTATTGAATGATTGTGGTGTGCATTTCCGACTGGCAGGTTTCATCCCATCGTACTTTAAACTTTAGGGTTCATTGGTCAATGTTTAGTTTTTGTTGTTTTGTTCTTTCTCGTATATACTATATTTGGTGTATGGAATGAAGAAGGAGTACATGTCTGTCTGCAGGTTTCATACAGCCTTGACTTTATTTTTCATGGTTCATTGGTCAATGATAATTTTCACTGATTTGTCGGTTTATCAGATACTATAAGCAATTATAGGTTAACTATATTTGGTGTATGGAATGATTTAAGGTGTTCATGTATTGTGTTTTCATGTTGTTGGAAACAGTTTAAAACATTCATTTTGTTTATTTGCTAGTAAAAAATTTATCATTAATTATAATTAACTATTTAAGGGTTATTTGAAACTAATGACTGACGAACATTTGAAGAAATATATGGAATAGATGGAATTTAGTTGTAATTAAATGTCATGAAATGAAAAGGAACTTTAAATAAAATGTACAACTTCATGGAGAGTGGTAGATCATTGTCTACAATGTTTTCATGTTGTTTGTAAAACATATGAATTTCTATAAAACTAAAATAATCTGTGTTATGGTATAACTTAGTCCGTCATTGACTTCTTTCGGTATAGACTCAATAATTTTAGGGCATACGAAACAGTTACAGGGTAATGTAATCGCTAACATAAAATGTTATTTTCCGCGACATATGGAAAAATCATTTTGGTAAAGAAAACTTTAGTAGAGAAGACATTCAAAATGTTTTTAAAATCCACCTGCGTTTATCTTTTAAAACAAGAAGTTTCAGTATGTTTTCAAAGAATTAAAATGTCCAAGAAACCAGAAATTCTAGTCAATGTCCAAAATTAATACTCCATTTATCTCTTAAATTAGCACATGAAGGTATATTTTCATTTCAAATTTGAATTGACTAGGGAAAAAGCTTGTATTCAAACTTTCGTCAAAAATTCATTGCAGGATCAAAACTATATCGTATGCCCTTAAAGTGTTTCTGTACCAATTTAAGCTAAATATATATTGGAAGATCTAACTCTTAATGTTTTGATTTAGGAATAAAATGGACCATTTAAGTCAATTCAAAGATGTTAATAAAATTCAAGCACAATTTTAAAATTCATATTGCTCTTTTCATAGCTTTTTTATTTAGGAAGAAACATCTTTTGCTTAAAAGTTTTGAGTGTTCCTAATGATTTTGATGAAGGAAAAAAGTCCAGAAAAGTCCTTCATTTGCAACAGATTTACAAAGTGTAATTTTACTCATTAATTCCATTGATTTATTAAAGTACATTTTTCCAAATTGCTACGTCTGTATTATGCTCCTTCGATGAAACATTGTTATCTTTTGGCTATGGAGGGTGTGTAGATTAACAGTTATTGTATTTGAAGATTGAGGGTTAAAATATTGCAGATGAAATCATTACTTTACATTAATTTTAATTAAAGTTCCCAATATCCCTTTTCATGTATCAACAGTAATATAATGATGATTTCATTAACATTTCTTTAATTTATGAATCAGAGAGTAATGAAATCACATTTGGTTACTTAAATTACTTTTCAAGTTGGTTTTGTCTTGTCTCTAAAGTGTTCAAGGCGATCAAAGGCGTGCTGTTTCCGGCATGGTAAACAAGTTTGTGAAAGTTTGTAATTAGGTCAGTTAATTTGTTTAAGTTTGTGATTAAAAGGTTACTTCATTTGGATTTACTGTTAAAGTTTTCGGTAATCATGTCAGTTTTAAGGAATTAAATGGTATGCAGTTATCCCATTTTCATGGAGCTTATTTTGACTTTTCCTCTGAGTCATGGTCTGTTGACTTTGGAAAAAGAGACAAAAGATACTGAAGGGATATTAGAACTCATAATCAATAAACTGATGAATCCTGAAAAAGTAAAGGACCTAAAGGCAAACAAAAGTATACAAAACAAAACATAGAAAACTAAACACCATGAACCCACCAAAACATTGGGGTGATCTCAGGTGCTCTGGAAGGGTAAGCAGATCCTGCTCCACATGTTAGCTTTGTTTAAATCTTAAAAGTTTGGGAAGTCAATGATATTGTATACAGTTGTATTAGCCCGGCGCATTGTTTTTCAGTGAAGATATTTTGGCCTTGTCCACTCATTCATGGTCTATTGACTCTCAAACATTTGCTGAATTTATGTGTTTAAGTTCATGATAATGTCTGTTTAATAGGAACCACTTAATAATAAGTAAAATGGTAAATAATATTTGGCTCATTGACTATTAATTTGCTAAATAGTTTACATGTTAAAATTTCAACATTTGTATGTAACTATTAAAATAGGCGAGACTTCACGTCAACAGCATTGAAGTCAATTGGTAGTTTATACCTGACACTTCAGTCGAATCCAACTGAAGTACAAGGTTTTAAATTGGATAACAGGAAGCTATTGTATGTTTTGTATGATAAATCAAAATAGGTGAATAAAGATGGAGAAATGGTTTATTAATATAAGGAGATGTGGTATATAGCGATTATGACTTGACCGCAATGTTTAAATGACGTGGATGTAAGCAACTATAGATCACCTTCAATAATGAGTGAAACCCATACTGCCACTTCGGCATACAAAAATTAAACATCAGTTAATTTTATTAACAATTCAAACAGTCTCGCCTTACTTGGAACAGACAGCTAGTTCAAAGCCAGTATTTAAACTAATAGATAAATCATTTCCTCCAAGACTTAACTGATTTTAATAACCAAAGTTTGAACATTGACACATTTTCAGGTTATAATAAATTGTAAGTCTCATTTAAGTTTTCTTTTAAGGTGAATGTGCTTACTAATTGTATCCTTCTGAATACAGGGTATTCCTAATATAGTATATATTAGATAAGTATTAATGTTTCCTTTGCTGAAGCCATATAACATAGAGTTCTTGTGTAGTCCACTTACCTATAGATCTAATAGCATAGTACTTGTTTATTTTGTTGCATGTAAACCACGCAACATAGTATTGATTATGCTATTTTCCTATTAATCTTTTAACAGAATAGTTGCTTATTCCATTTGCATGTAAATTATATAACAGAGTGTTTGCTTATTCCTGTTGCATACTAATATGTTGCTTATTAACATAGAGAATTACTTCATTCCGTTTGCATGTAATTGTATTTGATAAATGAATATCACATAATTTAAAGTGAAGTCATTGGTAAGTGACTAGGAATTATCATTTGTTGATTATACCGCCTGTTGTGACAGGACAGATTTATTCTGGTTTATGACTGTATGTATATTAAGTTGGACATCAAATACATGTACATGTACAAGTTGCTCCTTTTATTCTTTCATCTATTATTTCTTATTAATTTATTCAAACATATTTCATTTCATGTATACTGCGAGGTTGAATTACTATGATGCTGGAGAGGTATAAGGAAAACGAATATTTGTCAGTTTATTTTTACTTATTTGTTAGTTCAGTTAACTTCTAATTATTTCATGATTTACTGCTTTGCTTTGTTTTGTTTTTATTTTTCCTCTTACAACAGTACAAAATGTATTGAATAACAACATAATTTGGTTTAAATTTAAAATTGCAGTACAGTTTACTTATATTTGTATCCTTTTATTAAATTCTAATGCAATAACATTTATAAATTATATATAATTTCAAAAAGCATAAAAATATTGTATAAACTTTTAACAGATCCTCTTTTCTTTATTCATTATTCAATTAATAATTAAAAGAACCCTCTGCTTTTGCTGAAACTTTGTAGAACTTTTTAATTCAAATTTCACAAACTTCTTTAATTTGACATTAATGTTAATTGTATAATACCATATTGCATTTCAGCTTTTCTTCAGTTTTATTTTTACTTTGTTTTAATGTTTTAAATCCATTTCTGGCTTTTGGATGTTTGGATTTCTCTTAATTTAAAGCCAGCAGTAGAACTTGTACATCTGATATAGTTTTCAATCTTAAAGAAGGTATAATAAAAATGTTAAAATTCTGTTCACGTCAAATAATCTTTTATCGCTTCAATATCAATGTTCACAATTTTCAAGGAAATATTGTCTACATTTTCAGTTTGTACATAGATTGTATTAAATTGTAATGAAAAGTTCTGTTCTATTGTAACACGAGTTCTGCTGAAGAATCAACAACCGAATTGGATATTAATCCTTTCTCTTGTTGGATCGCTAGAGGGCGCTGCACTGGTACTGCAGTGTATCCACCAATAAAACCGATGGGCGTGTTTTATATTTATCTTTTTTATTTTAAGTGAAATACTTACTCAGACCCTGATTAGTTTTTATATTAAATTTTGTTTGAAATCAATTATTCATTGGTCAAAATTCCACAATTATCAATTCTAAGGTTCCAGCTTTCATCTGAATTTGTTATTGTTATTGTTACCTTACGGAAAAAGGCAACCATGTCATAACATGTACCCTTTCTTCGCAGGTTATTAAAAACAAACTGATAGTTTGCTAAAATACTGTCTAAAATTTTAAGAGCAGCATTCAACCACAGAATCTCTAGCATATTTGTTAATTCTCCTTTTGACAGTTAAATTTTATAAATATATTATATGCTAGCCTTGCATTTGAAAATTTAATTGTCTGGAATTGAGAAAAGTTCCTCACAAAGAAATTTCTCTCTTATAAATTTGGAAGTTTTCATAAACCTGGAAGTACATGAAAAATGCAATATTCAACCATTCCATGTCTATTTTGTGTAACAAATCTGAATGAATATGAAATATGGAATAACGATTTAAGGAAACTCCGAAATATAACTGCAATCATTACTTTTACTCGAATTTACTGTTTTACTGAACTTGCACTTCCTACGTTGCGTGTACCGAGTTATCTCCTTTGATCTCCACTTCGCCACTAATAAGCTGACACAATTTCGTGTCCGGGAAAATTTGGAATCAATAATGAATAAAAGAAGAACCAGAAAATGGTTTTACTTCATATTTTATACCCCTCTATACGTTAACATACCTACTTAAGGAATAATTTAGTTTTCCGTAGACCTACGCAAATTTTCCAAAAAATTTCCACTTCCATCGTCGTTTTAGAATACTTTTACAACACCTTTCATAAATAAGCATACAGAATAATGAAGCTTATTTACTCAAGATTTGGACACTGCAAGTTTTATTTATGTACGAGTTACAATAAGACGATACGAGGTAAAAAACCACGACGTGTACACGTTCACAAAAAGGTAAACTCTGACCTTTATCACGTGACCAATGTCTTGACCTTAGACGCCTTTAAATCGTTTGCCGTTCAACTGTATGTTATTATAACTGTGTTGAAGATCAGAGACATATAATACAATGTATTATATGTCTCTGTGAAGATGAACCCCATGTTTTGATCGAATGTCCTCCATATAACATTGATAGACAATTATTTTTCAAAGATATTATTATGTCTAATAAGAATTTTCGTGGAATTAATACAAAGAAAAAATTCTGTGGTTAATGACAAACGAAGATAGACACATTTTAAACAAATTCGGTAATTTTCTGGTAAAGAGCTTTGAAAAAGAGCAAAACAATTGTCTTGTCTTAATAATAAACATAAATAATTATGCATATGATTTGTATCATACAATGGACACTTTTAATTTGCAAAACACTCATTTGCAAATCAGCCGCCGCCTTAGAGCTACAGTGTCATGTATATAACCAAATGTGCAGAATTACATGAGATTCAATAAATTCATTGCTTTTTGCTGTTATGATCAAATATATTTTGCAATTTGATTAAGAAAAACAATCCCATGGGATTGACCATTATCCTATGGGATTTTGGTTAAATCCATAGGATTTTTTGGGTCCCATGGGATAATTGTAGTCCAATGGGATATTTGTTGTCCCACGGGACAAAAATCAAAGAGCTGATAGCTCTGAGCTGGAAGAAGATGCATAAAGGTAACTTGAATTACCATTAAAGCAGCCCATACCAACCCAGTCTGCTCTGTCCCATTATTGCTTTGGACGTATTTTTTCTTCCAAAATAACATTCTTTAATAATACTCATGTCTCAACCAAAACAGACTATACTAAACATAAAAATATACAAATACTGTTGATTCAAATTAAATGTTCTATAACTCCATACATTCTTCTCAGCATGGTCAACTTGATGCGAGCAATTTATATACCAGTAATTGATAAGGTTTCACTTGAAAGTTTTTCTGTCAAAGGTAGATAGTTCACTTTGGGTATTCTGACTTCCTTCCTATAAAAAAACTGGCCACCATGATTTCAGTCAAGTGTGCTTGAAGAAGGGTTTAACACCAACACCAATCAGCTAATCATGAATTGTTATAGTTGTTCACAGTGTTACTTATTTTTTTCATTATAAACATACATTGAAAAATGCTAAATATATCTCATGCAGATTTGTCTCAGGTCAGGGATTTGGTTTTGAGCACTTGTTAACATTTCAAACTCGTTCATTTTCTGTATGTGCTTGACCCAAATCTGGAAAAACTAATTTGCTGCTGTTAATCATATTTGCTTTTCATCTAATATTTTTACACAAAAGAACGAGGGTAGGAATGCGCTTTTCCGTCAGGCGTCAAACTGCCTTTTTCTGAAATGTCTTGAAAAGTAATACGATTGACAGCAACGAATAACTGGTTCCGTACTCGAAGGTTGTAATGGGGTACCTTCATGACGAATAACGGTAAAAGCTGGACTATTTATTTGTTAAATCCCGTTTTTGATCACTTAAAACTTTGAAACGTAAGGCAATAAAGGTAATCATTGGGGACATTCCGACAATGACTGACATGAAAACTACGAAATTTCGATATGGATTCTGTCAACCGTGACATAAGTTCGTACATTGATATTTCTGTCAACCGACGGTGCATCGTTTGAAGTTTAAAGCACCAGTACATTTACGTGTGCGCTTAACTCTTTATTATTGCAATAACATACTGAAATATTCTAACTTTCGTTTTAAAAACGCATGTTTTCTAAAACCGGAATATGACTTGATTGCGTTCAAGATCTGGGCTCTCGGTCATAAAACTTTACTCAGTACTCGAGTACAAAATTTGTGCTCGAAACACCAAATCCATGATTTTGATTGGCTGATTTCTGAGTCTGAGTACGAAAATCGTGCTCGAAAGTTTTATGACCGCAAAGCCTGAACACAGACGGAACAACTAAATGCGTGTATTTTGTCAACCATCATTGAGTTGAAGTCGTACTCTCCGCGTAAATACTTGCAATTGACATAAGATGCATTGTATGAATTAATGAAAATTCTGTCTGTTTATCATTAAATTATTTTGAAACTTTCGGATGCACAATTAAATTTCCCATTTGTGCACATGCACAGATACGTAATCAACGTGGTTTGCATTAACCCGAATAATCCAGTTGTTTTATTCCTATTACTCCAACGAGAAACGGCAGTGGATGGAGGGCGCTGAATCATTCGAGTTAGTTTCGGATTATAATCAAATTAACGCATGCGTACTACCAAATCTACTTTAAAACATCCGGTTACAAGTTAAGTATGAATATATACTGTAACCCTTATCCATATATTATATCTTATTCTTTACATTATTTTAAAGAAAATGAACTTAAGGATGTACTTAGGTCAGGTTTAGGAATTTGTGTCAGATGTTCAGACTCCTTGGTTTTTTCCTACGATACAGGGTAAAATATTTTGCCCCATAGCACCCACTTTTCTTTTCATATAAGACTTTAATAGCTCATAAAAGGTAATTTACCAAAATTTAAGCAGATTCTAGATTTCTTTTCTTTCAATTTGAGACCCAAATAATACCTATCCAAATTTGTTATAATGTGTATGCTAAAATGAATTCTATTTGGTTGTAAACTGTTATAAATTTATAAAATAATTGATGTAGTATCACTAAACTACAGTACTAAAGGGTTAAAGAATTCTATTTGAAGTCAATTTACTAAATGTTTGACAGATGCAATTTTATTTCAAATTAGAAGTGATGTAAAATTGAAAAGAATTTCTTAAAATTGGATGTTAAAGCCTTTCAATATGCCCAAGAGAGTTTCATCCTTAACTAGATGACATATCTGGCACCTTATACTACTTATGATTTTATTGAAGACTTCATGCTTGCACTTTTGTGTTTGTATAATACCATACTGTCTTAAATCTTGATTTTATTTATTAGAAATTGTATGAAAATATGTAAAGATTATTTTCATTAGTTAATAAATGCTACTGTTTATTTCATAAATGTCTGTTGTCTTTCCTGTCATCCAGCATTGTGTGATCGTAATGGGCCATTCAGCACAGAACATTGTCATGATTATGGTTTCAATATCTATTGGTATTTAATAGAACTTCAATTCATTGACTGATGAAAATAATAACTGATCTGACTTTTGTCTTTGAATTTATTCTGGTCTTGTTTCTGTGTTTTCTCCCTTTATTCTAAGTGATGCATTTCAATCCTTCTGAAAAGAACCAATAAAATCCTAAGTTATGGATAATAAAAAATTACATGTAGCAAGAACATATCATTTTCAATAAAAATAGCTATGCGGTATGGATTTTGCTGATTGTTGAAGGTCATCTAATGTCAACAGTTACTAACCTCCTACATCATTTGGTCTCTGATGGAGAGTTGTCAAATTAGAAATTATACCACATCTTCTAATTTTAATATTATATAACAATCAGTTTATGTATTCTTATCTATAACATTTGGGTACTTTTCCCAGTTATATATTTAGATCAATGTTAAAACTTTAGGCAATTACAATAACATTCCATTTTTCACAAGAATTTGCAATATATACAAAACGCCAACAACAGAAACAACAATACAGTTGGAAATATAGTGACAAAATATTACCTCCGCTGTGAAAAATGAAAATCTTCGCAATGTTTGTCACATTTAAGCAAGGACGCTATCAATTATGGATTCACGGAAAAACGTTCAGGTAAATAGTAAAAATAGAAATAAGTTGAAATAAAACATAACTTCCATTTAATGTTATCATTTCCCTCCTTAAGTAGCAAACGACGAGTACAGCAGGCTATAGAAGCTTGATGTATAATTGGTTTAAAATGTTGCTATATGAATAAATTCCTGGAGTACCAACTTCAATTTATTTTTCTACTGGCTGTATACCTTTCTGGAACATGCTAATTATCCGTATATATATACAGCTAGATCAGAGAAAGTCAGGGAAAAATTCAAAAGGAATCGATTGATATACAGCAAAGATTGGCACTTTTGAAATTAAGTTACTAAGCAAATTCAAACGGACCTTATCTCGATGTAAACATTGAATGTGAATAGATCGAGAAGACCGTAACTACATGTACAAAAATCGAGACGACCTTTTCTTAAAATTGTATAAAAATAGTAGAAAGATACCTACTTTATAAAAATAGTTATTTTAATTTATTAACCTGCACAGACAGATTTTAAATTTTAAATTCACAAAAGACAATATTTCTATTGAATGTACATGTGACAAGAGCAGACAGGTGTGCTCGATAACTTAGGTGTGAATAAATAAGAATACTTTGGGAACTTGTAACATGCTAATGACTTTGTGGAACACTCCGAAAATTGGTGACCCGAAAGATCTATAGATTTTGTATGTTCATGATTTTTCCAATTTGTTTTATCTATATATGCAGTAAAGATTGGCAGTTTTAAATTTCAATTTCACAAGCTTCTAATGTAATTATCTCGAAAATACTGAACATAAAACATCGTGTATTTGCATGTATATGTCTAAGAACACAGTTTAACAGTTAACTTATTTAAAATGAACAATTATTATTTGGAAATAACTTTTGATCAGTATCGTCACCGACATTGTCTTATTATTGACTTTCTACTCTATCATAAGAAGAGTGAATTTTCTTTATTTTCGTTCACTGGATATCCCACTGAATACTTTAAGCTTCTGTAAGAGTTCAACTTCTGTTTTATTTCAATGAGAAAATACCTTGAACTCTTTGGACGTTATAACATTGATACAAAAATTATATTGTTTTTTGTCTTTTTTTTTTTGTTTTTTTTGTGTTGTTCGGTTGCTGTCTCATTTTTATATATGTTTATACATATATCCTAAATCTTCTTTTTTAATATTAATTATTAAATGTAAAATGAGGTATTTTTGATTTTGATAATCTCAAAACATTATTATTCTATCAAATAACTTATTCCGAGTTCACAAAACACCAATGTGTCAGATATTAATTTTAATACATGTATTAACATGATTAACAAGCAGTTGTCAGGATGTCACTATTATTAAACATTGACAAAAACTCCATACTCAGCGAGTATTATTAAAATTCCTAGTACAGGACACCATGCCCGGCGAACACTGTCAATGTTTAGTCAATCATGTAATCAGGCTCAAAATCTTAGTTTGACATTGAATTTAAAAGTTCACCACATAATGAACATGTGCACGAAATTCAATTTTATTGTAAGCTATGCACCTTAACCTAAAACTTTAACCTAAGAATGTACTATAATTTCACATTATGACATTTCTATGTTCAGTGATCCATGAAATCAGGGTAAAAACAGTTATGTGGTGTATAATGTATACAAAATACATCATATGAACATAAGTACTAAATTTTAAGTATATACATGTAAAACCACAAGTTACTAACTGAAGTTCATGGTGAACTGTAACCAAAAACTTTAAACAGATACAATTCAGAGAAAGGACTGGACAGATGGATGCACAAAACTATCAAAACAGGGCATAAAACTTACCGAACAAGATGAGTTTCACTTATCCTTCAGAAACAGAAAAAAAAAGTGTTTCTTTTTTTTCTCTGCCCTCCATGATATAAACTTCAAATGCATTCATGCAAGATATGAAAATTTGCACAAGTAGGAGCTTGTACGTCAGCGTATCCACATTTTGACTTTTGAACTGCATTGTTCTTTTCATCTTGCTGGCAACCTAAACATAAAAATGATAAACACATAATTCTAGATTAACCTTGTTTATTTATAAAGGCATGGATCCTTCGGCTTTTGTTGGGGCAAGTTTTTGTTGTTGGTACAAACAATTGTTTCCAACTTTAATCAAAGTAATGATGTACTGTTAACTCAGATGAACCCAAGATCTGATGGCTGGCGAAAACATGGCAAAAATGAACGTCAAACTAACCTCCGAAATATTTAAACAAACCAAAAGTAATACTTGATTAAGATCTTGTCAAATATATAGCATGGATACCTCTTATTTTTGAAGACCATATGTCTATTGCATGAGTGTATGCGTTTGTACATGCAAATTAATATTAAGATTGATTCCAACGACTTTAAAAGCAAAGAGGTAAGGCCATTATCCCTGAATTCATTACACTATACAATGACATAGGGCTACACCAATTGTATGTCAATCTTTAACATGTTTAATTAGCATGATTAATGTAACAGTTTCACAGCTCTATGTGTACACTTTGAGAATCTTACAATACTGTATATTCAGAAATTATTGCGAGGTTTTATTAATGCGAATAATGCAACTGAGAGCTGTATTGCATTCTTATATCTGTTACATATATATGTATGCAGATTTTCCTGAAATCACAATAATCAATCTCGCATTTTGTCCATTATTCAAAATTAGCAATAATAAAATTTACAGTATTAAGGCTTTTTTAAATTCTAAACAGTTGCCCAAATTATAAACGTCAGACCGTTAAATTTCTTGTTTGATTTATTTTACATTTGTCATTTCAAGGCCTTTTATAGCTTGCTAGATGGTATGGCTTTTGCTCATTGTTGACAGTCATACCGTTACCTATACCTAACTTGTGCATCATTTGGTCTCTGGTGGGATAGGCCTACTGAAGATGGTCCAAAACGTAGAAGAAAGATATCCTGGTATCTATGAGAGTTTATTTACAACCACTGGGTCGATGCCACTGCTGGTGGAGTTTTATTCCCGAGGGTATCACCAGCCTAGTAGTCAGCACTTCTGTGTTGACATGAATTATCATTGATATGGTCATAATTATAAAGTAACTGTTTACAAAATGAATTTTTGAAATACTAAGGCTTTTCTACCTCAGGAATACATTACCTTAGCTGTATTTGGCAATACTTTAAGGAATTTTGGTCCTCAATGCTCTTCAACTTCGTACTTTATTTGGCCTTTTACCTTTTTTTTATTCGAGCGTCACTGATGAGTCTTTTGTAGTCGAAACGCCCTTCAGGCGCCAATACAAAATTTAAATCCTGGTATCTATGATGAGTTTAATTATAACCAAAACCAAAATTATGTTGAAATTAAAGATGTAAATTGTCTGTTACATGTTATTTCATTTTGATTAGTGAGGTACTGGTGACCTGACGAAATTTTATAAACATGACCTTTTGACCTTTTGACCTATAGGAGTTACCCTACTGGAGTTTGAATCCGGGTCCGTTTGCCCTGATTCACATTCGCCCATAATTACTTGTTAGCCCTAATATATGTTTGCCCTGGGTCAATTCGCCCTGATTTTTAATTTTATTTTGTTATCTTGATGTATAATGTTTATTTTGAATAGAGTATGGTAAAGTTTGTAGAATTTTTGCTGAATATTTATATAATTCTAGTCAGTCACTTAAAAATATATGAATAAATTTATTTAACCTATATTATATTAATATCAATATATTTCATTTTTGATAAAAGTAGGGCGAACGGATTCTATGGGCGAGCAGACCGGATACCCTGGAGTCGGTTTCAAAAAACTTACGACTTAGATGGATCGTAAGTCATTAACAATTCAGAAGTCGGTTTCACAAAAACTTACGATTAAGATAGATCGTAAGTGATGAACAATTCAGTATACTTAGATAAGTTTTTTTGTGAAACCGACTCCAGTATACTTACGATCAATCTTAGTCGTAAGTACTTTTGTGAAATTGACTCCTGAGTCCTAAGACTATTTATTCATCTTTTGGATAATTTGTTGATTTTTATGAATATGTGCCATTTCAAATAAAATGCGTATTAAAAAAACTTTGTTACACTAGAAAAGTGAGGATAGTTACTCATTTGGGAAACTATTTCAAATTGGTGGGTTTTATCACTTCTACTTCTACTTCTACCTCTACCAGTTAGTGACCACCCTCATCATGTTGACTATTCTGTCAATTTTGGGCGTGCGGAAAGATAATTTTGAATACAATAACAAAAAGGGTTCTATACAAATATTTAACAGTGGTGATTAAAAACAGGGGCTATTGATTTATTTGTTAGTCAGGAGCCTCTTGAAAGATTCAAGGCTGCTGACAGATGTAACTGAGGAGGGTAAGGCATTCCAATCCCTGATGGTCCTCGGGTAGAATGACTCTTTCCTTGTTGTTGTGTTACATTGTGGGATCTGGAAAGAGTTTGTGCCCATATTTCTTGAGATCCTGTCCGGTGGTACGAGTTTGTGGCTTGCTGCAATGTTGACCTCCTGGTTGTTGATCTTTTATACAGCATTGATAGACGTGCGTTTCTCCTTCTATCCTCTAATGGTGTTCACTTTAGTTGTTCCAACATATCAGTAAGGGATGATCTGTTTCTGTACCGGTTTGTTACATATCTGGCCGATCTCCTTTGTCTGAGCAGAAAGTTGATGAACCAGGGTATGTCAAAGAACGTCTCGTCCTTTTTCTAAAAAGTTCATCGGAAGGTACCAAGACCTTGTTGATAAATATTCCGTATCAACTTCACAAATAATACACGATGGTCTTGAAGTATATATTCTGCGTACTGACGTTGTTTATTATCTTAATAACGTGTTATAGTATTCTATTATTTGTCTTTATTAATATTACTTTTACTGTTAAGTCTGTTTTTGTGATATCCATTTGACGTGACTCTGTAATTATGTATCCCGTCATACTTTGAACGACAAAATTATTTTATTTTATTAATATTACTTTTACCTCTTAAGTCTGTTTTTGTGATATCCATTTGACGTGACTCTCTACTTATGTATCCCGTCATACTTTGAACGACAAAATTATTTTATATCTACCTGTGTGACGTCAAACCCGCGATTCTGCGCCAGTACTTAAAAACTTCCATCCTTTATGGGTGGATTTTACATAGATAAATAAAATCGTATAATAAAAAGCAAAATGAGGATGTTAAATTTGATGTATGCCTTTTGTGCTTCTTTGTTATATTTGTTTGTTTTATAGTGATTAAGATGATAACACAATGTTGACTGCTGTACCCTATTTTGACATTTTACCTATTGTGTCTGTTTGTTTTGTTCACGCATCGTTGTCAATATAATGGAATGTGATGCGACTGTCATATAAGTGAGAGGTTTAGCTAGCTATAAAATCAGGTTCAATCCACCATTTTCTACATAAAAAATGTCTGTACCAAGTCAGGAATATGACAGTTGTTATCCATTCGTTTGATGTGTTTGAGCTTTTGATTTTGCCATTTGATTAGGGACTTTCCTTTTGAATTTTCCTCGGAGTTCAGTATTTTGTGATTTTACTTTGTACCATCTCTAACTTATGTTTATCTTTTGTAGGTGTGGATCCCATAGAGCGCTGGCATACTCGACTGTTGGTCTAACGAGGGAAATGTAGGCCTTTTCTTTGATATCGCTGTTGGAGATATTGAGGTTTCTTTTGAGAAATCCAATTGTTTTATTTGCCTTGGCACAGATGTTTCTGATATGGTTTTCCCATTTAAGGTCTGATGTTATAGTTACCCTAAGTATTTTGCAGATGTTACGTGTTCCAGAGTGTGGCTATGTAAAGGTAATCCTTTATAGTTGGTGTTCTGTTCTTTGTTACCGACAGTACCTGACATTTATCTGGATGGAATTTCATCATCCATTTTTCTCCCAGAGGGCCAACTTGTCTAAATCTTTCTGGAGGGTATTATCATCTGATGTTACTGTGATGTATGCAATGGTGTCATCTGCAAAGAGCCTCACGGTCGATTTGATGTTTTCTGGCATGTCGTTGATATAGAAGAGGAAGAGGCTGGGTCCTAGCACAGATCCTTGTGGTACCCCAGACTTTACATCGATGGAGTCAGATGTTTCCTTCTATTAGTACTCGTTGGGTTCTCTCACAAAGGAAGCTTTTGATCCAGTTGTTTGTTTTTCCTGTTATTCCATAGTGTTGGAGCTTGTGTGAGTAGACTATGGCTGACCTTGTCAAATACCTTCGAAAAGTCCATGATTAGGCAGTCAGTTTGTCGGCTATTATCAAGGTTTTGGTGATGTCGTCGATAAATTCTATCAGCTGGGTTTCACATGATAGTTTCTTACGAAACCCATGTTGGAGGTCAAACAGGATGTTGTAGTTATCTGCATGGCACATAATATGGCTGGTGACTATGTGCTCCATTATCTTACACCATATATTGGTCTGTAGTTGATTGCTTCAAACTTTTCCCTTTTTCAAATACTGGGCAAACATTTGCTGTTTTCCATAATGTTGGTACCACTCCTGTGTCATATGATCTTTTAAAGATAAGTTGGAGTATAGGAGCTATTTCATCGGCTAGTTCTTTCATAATCATAGGGGAGATGTTATCTGGGCCAGCAGCTTTATGGGGATTTAGACCATTTAATAATTTTTTTATTCCTTCTTGTGTAATATCAGGTGCTGTGGGGTGTTGGCCAGACATGTTGCATCTTTCCTTAAATTTGTTGAGGTCATTTTTCTTGAAAATGCTTCCTGGAGCTGTGCATTTAAATGTTGGCTTTGTCAGTTGAGTCGTCGTGTAGTAGACCAGCTGATTTAAAAGGTGGTATACTACTCCCATCTGACCGTTTATGCTTAATGTACGTCTAGAATCTTTTCATGCATTCAGTACCTCTATCCGACTCACTTCTTTGTATAACGATGTCTTCGATATACCTCCAATATGCCTTTCTTAGTTCTTTCTGTGTTTTGCTCTTTAGATCTTTATATGAAGCAGTGTCTCTTTTATCTCCTGATTTTTCTTCTTTTATAGGTTCTGTCCTTCCTCTTATAAGTCTTCTCGGGTCTTTTCTTATCCATGGGCAACCATCCTTTTACGAGCAGTCTTGGTTGGTATATTTTTATTAACGTTATCTTCTAGTGATGTTACAAATAGGTTCCAGATGTCATTTACAGAGGATATGTTATCATAAAGTGATTTGGCTGTTGATTTGATATTGTGAAGGTCGTCTTTCACATTTTGCCATTTTGCCTTTTGTAAAGGAAGATCTTTCTTGGTTTCTGTTGTAATTTTGCTGGTATTCTGTCCACTTCAGTATAGACAATGTCATAGTCGGAAGGCCAGGTATCACTTCTGTTCTCCTAAAGCTACCTGGGTAATTTGTTATAAACAAATCTAAGGTGTTAGTTCCTCTTGTTGGTTCATTTACTATTTGAGTTAGCCCATGGTCATCTAGAATGTCTGTAAATTTGTGGTGGATGTTGACATTCTGGGTTTTGGTCTTAGTAGATTAATTTTCCAGTCCCATCCAGGTAGGTTGAAATCTCCGGCTGCAATGGTGAATGCATTCTTCACATTTGAAGCTCTACTCATGCTGATGTCAAATTGCTTATATCCTCTTCATTGGATGTTTTGGGATTGTAAAAGGATGTTAGGTAGATGGCTTTATGTCCTACTAGTTCTAGTTTGCGCCATGCCATTTCACAATCTATTTGTAATTATGTGACTGGTAAGCTGATCAAGTTGTCACGTACTGCAACTAGAACCCTCAACCATTCAGGTTCCGATCGTTCCTGTATATGTTGTATCCTGGTGGAAAAATTTGGCTTTCTTTAATGCTTGAATCGATCCACGTCTCAGTTCCAAATATGATGTCTGGTTTGGTACTATCAAGCATATTGTACAGTTGGCCTTGCTTAGTTTTGATAGAATGAAAATTTACATTTACCGAGAGTATTGTGTTTGTGGTATTTGATGTTGCTTTAGATTTTCTGGTATTATCTGGAATGGATGAGTGGACAGGCCTGAGATTTCATGTTGGATTTGGGCTGTCAAGAGGTGTGTCTGATAGAATGCTGAAGTGATTGGAAGTACTGAATACTAGTGAGTAGCAGAATGTGGAGTAGTTTGGACATTCACACATTATACATTCCCACGCAATTCCTGAATTGTTGACATGTTCTAGGTAATATCTGGTGTCTATGAATTGGCAGTTGGCATGATACCACTGGTTACATGTATCACAGACAATTCCCTTGTCGTCCCATGTGACCGGTTTGTCATATGTTCCACATGGATATATCGTGGAATTATTTTCTGTTCTTGAGCAGTTTCCTGTTGGGCCAGGATTTAATTCAATATCATTTGAAACAGTAAGAAGAACTATTGACAGGTATAATAACTGCTTTCCTTTGTGATTCAAGTTATTCTTTATGTAGTTGTTTTTGTACACAGTATATAATTTTCTGTGCCTTCTTATTTAATATTTTTCCAGTTTTGATTACTGACGTCAAGTGTTGTAACTTACAGTGTACCACTGTGCTGTTTACAAGTGCGATCGAGGAATGCAGGGGAAGGAAACTTATCATTTATGTTTACTTTTAAGACCAAAATGAACCGTGTCGAGGAGGTTACCGACAGCCCTCGAGAACATTAAATACACTTTAAAATTACTATCGAGAAATTACTAGTACATTAATATTTTACTATGCAGTCAGTATCCCGATTAAAAACATATGGATGCAAAAGGCTTAGCCGAGTGGTTTTCGGCTGACTACTAATACATGCACTTTGTCTCAGACTTTGTTCATATCCCGGCAGCGTTAAATACCAGTTGAAGTGAGGATCGGTGGGGGGTCTTCTTTCTGTATTCTCTAAATTTTTAGGCTATATTTCTACATACTTACACTTTTTGCATTTCATTATTCTCTATTCTTTATTTTTTGGGGTCCATTTTTCTATTCTTTATATTTTTGCCCGTTATTTTCTATTCTGTAAACCCAATCCCCACCCTATTATGTGGACTTAAGCTTTCGGCAGTTTATTTTATCGTATGTTTGTCTCTGTGACTGTAATTACATTATTTATCACCAAAAACAACTTATTTTTTATGAAGTCCTCGCCAGTGGCGGTTTAAGAAATTTTCATAAGGGGCATTGACTGCCATAAAGAGGGCCCGCTCCAGTGATTTCCTAAATAATGAACAAATTTTTTCCCACAAAGGGAGGCCCCTGCCCTCCCCAATTCCGCCCCTACCCCTTCCCACCTCGTATCCGATTGAATTCAGATTCAAGATCTCTCTGACTAAAGTAAGTAAGTCACATTTGCTTATATCAGTCTTTTGAATTCTGGCGGATAGTTGTTTATTTACCAATCATACCACATCTCCTCATTTTTATAAGAAAGCTTTATTTAGATTTGGTGTATTGATGAATGTGTAAAGATGCAGCATTCGTGTTTATAAAACATAAAACGACCAAATGACGTACAACAGTCTATAAAACACAACTATAGCATACAAAACGCTAACATTTAAAACAAATATGTAGCACCCAGACAGTCTAATAAAAATAAAAATAAATAATTTGTAAAGATTTGCAACTAGGCCTATAGCTATATTTTCTTATCATCTAACAATAAACATAGATTTCTGGTATTATGTGATAAGTCTTTCTTCATGCAAACCCAGTTTCATGAATACCAAACGACCGATACTCCTACCTTACGATTAAAAGTCAGGGCTGATATGCAAAAACTACTTTAGTTAATATTTGTTCCGAACGGACGGATTTTCTACATGTCCTACGATAAATTAGTATTACTATTCGATTTCTTAACTTTTAAAAAAATATATAAAGAAAAATTAAAAGTTAAATAAAAATTGTAAAGTTTATAGATAAAAGAAAAAATGTAATTAACTTTAAAGCAACCTCACTCAGGCATGCGCCGGAAAGTAATGAAAGTAATTTTCAAAATGTTGAGGGTTTTCTGTACCTAAAGAAGAAGCACTTAAGTGGTTTTATGCATATCAGCCCAGATTATGTGTGTAAGTTTATTAAACAATTCAACGATACACGTTCTAAACAGGTTAAATTCAATTTACAAATTTACAAATTCAGATCTACTGGCATTCAACATCCAATTACTTACTTGCTGTATATTGCTAACTTTGATTGTATATTGCCAATCCCTCAACATCGTGAATACGCCATTCATGTGCGAGGTGTTGACTATGTTTGATACGGGGTGGCGGCTTCGAAGCGAAAAAAAAAGATTCATGTAAATGAAAGTGTAGAATTTTGTTGCTGAAAATTTCAAGTACTAAATTCCTAAAGTTGTACTTAACTCCGTTCTACGGGTAACATAATTGTTTTATATGAAAATTGGAATAAAGCAACTGGAAAATTGTGACTAGTAATTATCACATTATAAGTATTCGAATATATAATGAGCAATGGATATGAAAACACTAAACAAGGAATAAGTATTGATAAACGGACAGAAAGTCGCAGTACAAAAGTTTAAATAAATTATTTTACAATTGTTTAAATATATGAGAGACAGTTCTTGACGTATTTATCATTATTAGATAAATGTATTTTAGTTTACGAAATGATTAATTCGCCTTCATATTTTTTTTTCCTAATTACTTATAAAAAAGAGACATTTTTGACACCATGAAGCCAGTTAATTACCAAACCACTTTGGCGGATTGTTTTCTTAACAATCATTGTTCAATATTAATATTCAAGAATAAATTTTGTTTTACAAATCCGTTTCCTTTTAAAAATGTTTAAGAAAAATACTGAAATCTTTTAAAATAAGTCTTTGCTATCCATAGAAAAAATACCCCAAAACTGAATCGTGACTTTTACTTGTTACTTTTTGTTGTACGTTCTAAGTGTCAATCCTAGTAAACACAATTTTGAAATAAAATCGATTAATTGGTCTTTCATAAAAGAAAACATCAGCAATTGATTACATGTTCAGCAATACGTGATACAAATGGTACATCATCAATTTATAGGCATTTATTTGAAGCTGTTCATAATTTTGTACATTATAGGTATACTTGTATCAGACTGGAGGACTTTTTTCAATGGACTTAGTTATAGTTATCTCAGGTCCTAGTGTGAAATTAATCCACTGGGAATTAGCCTTTTAAACACTTCTATACGTTAACTCAAGGATTTATATAGTAAGTTTACTCAATGCGTAGTTACAGAAGTTTATTTGCTACTTTTTTTTTTTTTTTATATATATATATTTTTTTTAATTTAATTTAATTTTTTTTTCTTCGAGAAAATTTGTAGTGTTGCAATAGGTAATGGACACAGATACTTACGAACTACTGTTAACAGAAGAAACTTTGTGTAATGTCATCAGTAGCAATCTGTATTACACATAGATAGGATGTTCCCTAGAAAATTAAAGTCTTTCTTATAAGTTATACACACCACAGGGTACACGCACTGTCGTAATGGAAAATTACTGCATGCTTTACCTGTAATCAGCCATGCAACAAATCAGTTGACTGACCATGTCATTACAGTTTAAAAAGTTTTTCCTCAGATCAAAATGGAATATTCATTTTAATTTTAAAGTTTAAAACTTCAAAGAATCTACTTTGACATAATTATTGTATAAGTATAAGTAAAAGAATTTAACAATTTAAAATCTGATTATTCCAAAGATAAAGATACAATTATATTTATCTATTCTGGGACTAATAGATAAATGCATTAGTCCCAGATCTATATAATTGTAAATCAAAATGATTTACATAAATACTGGGAAATAATATAATGTTTCAGTTATGTTAATGTCACAGATACATACACATGGATTGTTTGATGACGCATACTGGAATTTCTAAATGCATGGCTGTGACCAGAGATATATATACATGTGTATATATGTCTCTGCTGTGACCAATGTAAAAATTAATGTATAATTAGTCATAATGGTATGCAACTTTTATAAAGGGTCTCATCAAGGATTTCTAAACAAATCCTTGGTCTCATGAAATGGATCTCACCCAGACATTCATAAGATATATACATTTACTGATTCTATAATTTCTTGAGAAAAAAATCAAGAGGGAATTCAGAGGAAGTGAAACAAGCAATCTTGTAGCAGTAAAATACACAAATGTAAACCTTAATTCTGCCTTAAAGCCCTTGTGATATATACAGCTATAAATTAACCATAAATATCTGCGAGATTAATATGCAAGTTTGATAATACTCTAGTTTCAGAAATAACTGCGCATGTCTAACCTAATTAGTCGTGCAAGACTTCTGTGCACTATTTCAAAGATTCTTTGCAGAGGAACACAACATATAAACCTCTATTTATACTTTAACTCCATAGAACATGACAATGTAGAGACATAATTATACATAATTCCTTTTTCTAAAATCCATTTACCTAGTGGATCCTATTGAAAGAAAGCCATTAATTCGATTTACTGAAGAGGATCATATTCAAGCGTTGTGCGATATTGCAAAAACATTTTACAAGGAAGAATAACAGTCAGCATCGCCTACAACCAAAAATTAAAACAATAATTGTCCTCCTTTCAGTGACAAATGTAACGTTGGCCATTACTAACAATCTACATGTTTGTGGATCAAATAAGACACAAAATGCTACAGATTGTATTAGATAAACCAACCACACAGTAGATACTATAAAACAATACAATTCATACATATGCGACAATATTCAACAATATGAACTTCCACAGGATTATAAGGCGAGAGAGAGAGAGGTACGGGTTAATTTTAGACAATTTATTAATGGACACCCAACAATTAAAGGACTTTATTTCAATACAAGACAATGGCAATATCTAAAGACACTAATACCACTTATTGACAGTTCTATCTCTAAAGCGCTGATTTAGAGCAATCCATCAGATTTATGATTTCTTTCATCAATAAAGCTGTGTTGAATTAGCATTGTATATCAAGTTGTCTGTTTATTGTCCATTTACACAAATGGATTGCTTGTGATTTTATCAGTTAAGTGAATAATCACTGGGTTTTAAATGGTCAGTCTAGCAAACCTTCACTCGGTTTTAAGTCACAAAGTTGTCCATTCAATATGATGAAATCGAGGTGTAGAAGATTTTCTCATGATGTTTAAATGGAAACAAACATATGTCCTAAGTCAGGAATCTGATGTTCAGTAGTTGTCGTTTGTTGATGTGGTTCATAAGTGTTTGAAGACCGTACTTTGATCTATAATGGTTTACTTTTATAAATTGTGACTTGGATGGAGAGTTGTCTCATTGGCACTCATACCACATCTTCTTATATCTATTATGAACAAATTAAGTTTTAGATTTTTAAGATAAAAAAGACTCTTTTCAAATAA
This sequence comes from Mytilus coruscus, assembly GCA_017311375.1. Taxonomy (NCBI): domain Eukaryota; kingdom Metazoa; phylum Mollusca; class Bivalvia; order Mytilida; family Mytilidae; genus Mytilus; species Mytilus coruscus. The sequence goes on along the minus strand of JAASAO010002183.1, from coordinate 15,078 downwards.
CAATTTTAATATCATAATAATATCAAATCAGCTAACTACTGTTTATATACATAAAACACATCAGTAGAAAATATTTATTGTAAAATATATAAAAGTTTATCCTGATACAATTAAATTATTTAAGTGGTGAATTGAAATCATATTTCAAAATAATATTTACTGAGACATTTCAAAATTACTAGGATTTTAGAAATATTGTGTTTACCATATATAACATATGGAGGAAACAACTCACTGATAATAAGAAAAACATTTTGGTTAAAATGAATAATACTGAATTCTAAAATGGGAAAACACATGTGTATCAAATTGACATTACATTTCTCATAAAATATGAAACAACAATAATATAAATCAAATAACAATTTAGCAACAAATCAGCTAACTTTTAAATATATATATATCACCAACACAACCATTAGAAAAGATTTATTGTAAAATAAACAAAACGTATTTAAGCAATACTGATTTTATTTAGAACATGAAATTACAACCAAAATTTTAAATAACATTAACTAGAAAGTACAACTAAGATTGGAATGGTGATTTAAGTAAAAGTAAAATTTATAAGAAGAAGAAAAACCAAACGGGTGTCGGTTAAATAAATATAACTTTATTTAAAAGGCAGGAAAAACTCACAATACGCACAAGTATAAGAAAAAAACCAGATCTTGTAATCTAAATTATAATACTGAATTAAAAACAAAAACAAAACAGAAAAACTTACATATATCAATCAAGAAAATTTACATTACATTACCAATAAATATATGAAACAACAATAGTATGAATCAAAACAATTTACATAAAAGTAACAATTCACCTAACTGCTGAATATATATACCACCAACACAACCATTAGGAAAGATTTATAGTAAAATATATCAAACTTATCTAAGCAATACTGATTTTATTTTGAACATGAAATTACAACCAAGATTTGAATGTTGATTAAAGTAAAATTTTAAAAGGAGAATAACGTATAAAACTTATCTGAACACTGATTTTATTAACGACATTGACTAGAAAATACAACCAAAATTGAAATGTTGATTTAAGTGAAAATTTAAAAGGAGCATAAAACATAAAACAATGAGATATGAAAACATTGATAAAGGTTATTGGATTATTGATGATATTTAAAAAAAAAATAAAAACATGTTTTAATCAAGAAAATTTACATCATGAAAATATGAAACAACAAAGCTAAGTGTAAAAGTAAATGAAATTGTGAACGGAATTTCAAGTAAATTTAATGGGGCACTATCTGAGCAAAAGACAAAGTTATGCAGATTCATTTGATTCATAAAGAATTTAGATTGGATGGAAAATACTTTAAATATGTGAAGTAAATGAGGTAGATAACAATCGAATAAAATGAACACACTGTTTAATAAATCTGCAAAGACTTTCTTATCACATATCCATTGTTCTAACAGATGACAATAATATAAAATCTCTAAATATCTAATTAATAATTATACATGTACATATAAAAAAGAGTCACATAAGATTTGAAAATGTCAAGTTCAATATTCAAATATGAGTAAAAGGCTTTTTGATTGATCTGCTATAGTTGTAAATAAAACTTGACTTCAATATATCAAAATGGAGTATATGTTTACCTGAGAGATTTAACAAAATGTTAACATTGGATAATGAAAAGCACCATGATCTTTGTAAATACAATAAAATGAGCAATGACAAGCACTATGTTCTTTGTAAATATAACAAAAGAGCAATGAAAACACCATTTTCTTTACAACTAAAAATTCGTAAGGGTTCCGCGGAACCCAGTGTCTCGCCTACTTTTGCTGTTGTCTATGTTTTCAGTGTGATAGGGAATGCACATAATAGATTTACAGTTAATGAAATAAAACGTTTGAAATGTATGAAAAAGTTATGCTTGTAAAAGTGAAAACAGTATGCAATCAAATCTTTAGATTTATAAAAGAGTTGAAACATACATTTATTGAATGAACAAATGATAAAGAAGATAATTTTTACAAAATGGGGAAAAATTATTAAAAATTTTCCTCTAGATACTATCTTTTGATTGTAAGAAGCTTCTGTCCAAGTCTGGTAAACATCCAGGATGGTTTATGAATCTAATAAATGTTTTAAAACTTTAACTGCAGATTGTATGTAATGTTAACTGGAAGAAAAACTAAGTCCATTGATAAGTAATATACGGAAAACAGGAAATAAATTTTACAAAATTTCCTTCTAGATACTAGCTTTTGATCATAAACAAGCTTCTGATCAAGTTTGGTATAAATCCAGGATAGTTTAAGAAAGTTATTAAAACTTTTAAAACTTTAACCACAAAGTGAATGTAATGTTAACTGGCAGAAAAACTAAGTCTATTTATAAGTAAAATACGGATGAACAGGATTTTTTTTTACAAAATGTACTTCTGGATACTATCTTATAATCATAAACATGCTTCTGTCCAAGTTTGGTAGAAATCCAGGATAGTTTAAGAAAGTTATTAAAATTTAAAAACTTTTACCATAGAGTGAATATTTGTGGACGCCGCCGCCGACGACGACGACGACGACGCCGACGACGGAATGTAGGATCGCTATGTCTCGCTTTTGCGACAAAAGTCGCATGCTCGACAATATAAAGACTCTTGTTAACTTAATAGATTTTATAAAAATCACAACATTTGGTAATCACCATCTTTGTTATTTAAATGCATACATGCAATATGTCAATAAATGTGTTATATTTTCATCAAAGCAATCAAAATTAATAAAAGTTGTTTTAAAACAAACATCACCCATGTATCAAAACCAAATATATAGACCAAATTTTCATTTTCATATGGAATTTAACATCACAGTTTAAAACATTTTCAAAAAGATCTAAAATAATCAATTTTAACTTTCTAATTTCTACAATTTCACTTAAATCTTTCAATGAATTTTCACCTAGCTTGATTTTAGTATAAATAACCTACCCTCCCATATACAGATCACATTCTTGTTTTTATAAATGGGTAAATTTACTTCAAATATGAAATGTTAATAAAATTGCTAAGGAGATGGGAAAATGCCCAAGATTAAAGGGTGGACAGTAGGCAAATTCCATGTCTAGCATGCATTGTGGATAAAGACTGTAGGCGAGATATGGCCATAATTGTCAGTGTTTCTGATAACTCAAATTTCAGCAAGATGATAACTGGATTGTTCCATGCCTTGAGTCACATTGACTAGAAGCAGAAACCGTTCTTTATTTTGGTGACAATTCTACCATTCTAGGACTAAAAGTGTTAGCAACTGAAGTAGACAATGATGCTTTATTACAAATGTGCCATGAAATACTGCAAAAAGGTTAGTAATTTTTTAATTTTTATTTTACATATGATTGTAATAATAGTCTGGACTATTTCACAACCTATCTGACCGTCTAAGTGGCCACAGAGCACAATTAAATTCCTCTATTAGTTCTTTATAACGTTTTGTCGCATTAAAAAATTGCACCAATTTGTTTTGTCAAATCTTTGTGTGTGTAATGTACAGTGCAAGTCCAAAAATATATCCAACATTCAGAAAAATTGCTTTTTACATCTTACAAATTTAGCCAATACACATCCATACCCCTATGGAAAAGTCAAGAGATGTTCCGAAAACTGTAAATATTACCTTTTGCACTTGGCCTAATCACTCTTTCCATATCAAAATCAGTTAAAATACAACATCCAAAATTTATTTCAGCTCTTCTTTCGTTTCCACCCATAAAAACTAAGAAATGAATGAGAAAGGGAAAGAAAAAATAAAGAAAAATACACTTTAATTAAAGGGAACTGTATTCGTGGACAACGAAAAGCGGGGTCATTAATTGTAGTCTCGTCCTATTAGGGGTCAAAACTTGACCAATTCTAATAAAACTTGGCGTGATTTAAGCGTAGTGTATTATGTGATAGTTTACCTAGTTTCAAAGCCATATGATATCAATTATAGAAAATGTGGCATTTTTATATCAGAATTTTGGGTGCTGAATTGTGACGTTGAATTAGAACAATTTCGAATATCAAATTTGGGCTTCAAAAACAAAAGATACAAAAATGTGCACTTTTAATGTCTCTATGTATAAGATATCACCTATTTAAAGCAACAGATAGCATACTCAATGTATCAGACTTATAAAATTGGCCAAAATTTAATGTTATATGAGCCAGTGCTAAAAATAGAGGTTTTCAAATGAAGTGAGGCCTTATATGAAATGTAATATTTTCCACTTACAACAATTTTCTGAAGTTGTTAAGTTATAAAAACCTTCTAAATATTATAAATGTACTTTCAATGGAAATATAAGTTTCAAATAGCATAACACATGTGGATAAAATGGTCTTAAGCAATGTCAAGCTTAAAAAAACAAGTTGTCAATTTAGGCCGTTCCCCATATTTGCATATTAAAAAGCATATAAATGATATGGGAGATGGAAATATGCTTCTTTTTGCTCAAATCTTTGCTTAGATATGATGAAACATGAAGCCTGGATGTAACAAGACTGTTGCTTTCAACTTTATATGTAGACAGTATGGTCTGATGCAAAGTTTATTCACTTTACTGTTTAAAACCGGCATGAAATTTCAGCCTCAAAAGGCCAATATTTTAACCACTAGCTATCCAACAGAAGAAAATAAAGGTAGTCTGTGAAACAGACAAGGTAAAACAACCAGTAATAAGTGCTTTTGATACAGATTCAGTGAAATCTGCTAAAAGGAATTCAACTTGTATGTGCATAGAACCTCATATTTCACTTGCTTCATACTGACTGTTAGACTTAGACCATTAAAACAGCACATTTTGCTCTCTTATTCTATTTTTCTGCTTTTCTTTGTATTCGGAGTTCAAAAATTAGTAAAACATCTAAATTAAATATCTCAAACAAAAATAGAAAATCAGAAAAACCTGTCAGAGAGAAAATAAGCATGCTACTTTTATGAAAATATTGAAACAACTGAAAAGTCAAATTTGGGCATGTAAGCTGTAATGTCACTTTTAACAAAATTTCTATCAAAAAAGTGGAAATCATTTATTCTCATGTAGTTTGACAAACTAATACGAATAGATCAGTCAGGAAGTTGTCAAAGTACAAATTCAATATTTGCTGAAATGCACCTCTTAGGCCACAGAGCACAATTAAATTCCTCTATTAGTTCTTTATGAACTATCAGATTACCTTGAGTGACACCTCTCAAGGAGTAAGGATTATTATCTGATTTCAGTTTAAACTTTTGAACTAGGTACATTGGTGCTTCCATACGCATACATTTATATAGAAGTAAATATTTGTGGTATTTGATTCTATTGTCAATTGTCATCCACCCAAGTTCTTTAAATAAGGGGGCTGAGGGGATAAAGGATCTGCATCTAGAATTAATCTTGCTGCCCTTTTTTGGAGTTTTAAAATTCTTGTTATCCCTTCATTTTTACATTCACCCCAAATAATACAGCAGTAGTCAATTAGGGGCAGAATATACCCATTGTAATATGTTTTCCTTGCACTTATATCTAAAAATTTCTTTATTTTAGAAAGAAGGTATATTCTGGATGATATATTAGCACAAACTTGGTCAATTTGATTTCTCCAGTTAAGTGTGCTGTCAATTTTAACACCTAATAATTTTTCACATGAAGAATTTTGTAATACTTTTGAATTTATTATTAAGTTTGGTTGATAAGTCTGAATTAATAGTTTCTGCTTTGTTCCAGTAATCAACCCTTTTGTTTTATTTGCATTAATGAACATGTTATTCATTTTGCACCACTCTTCAACCCTGTATAAATCTTCTTGAACATCATTATGTATATTTTCTATGTTTTCCCTGATTTATCAAGAATGGTGTCATCAGCATAAAGGTCTGTTTCACAATTTGTAATGCATAAGGAAGGTCGTTTATAAATAACACAAACAATAGAGGACCAAGTATAGAACCTTGGGGAACAGCAAATTTTACATGTTGTTGTTCAGAATAAACATTACAAATGTTTACCTGCTGTTTTCTGTTATTCAGGTATGACTTGAATAAACTAACAGTAGCCTCACTAAATCCATAAATGTCAAGCTTTAAACAAAGAATGTCATGATCTACAAAATCAAAAGCTTTTTAAAATCTAATAAAATTGCTAGGTTTAAATTACCATCATTCACTTCTTGCAACCATTTGTCAATGATATTAAAATATATGATAAAATATATATATATGATATTATTAGTTCTTTATAATGTTTTGTCTCATTAAAAAAATGCACCAATTTGTTTTGTCAAATCTTTTGTGTGTGTAATGTACAGTGCAAGTCCAAATATATATCCAACATTCAGAAAAATTAATCTTTTACATCTTACAATATTACATTTCATATAAGGCCTCACTTCATTTGAAAACCTCTATTTTTGGCACAGGCTCATATAAAATTTAATTTTGACCAATTTTTATAAGTCTGATACATTGAGTATGCTATCTGTTGCTTTAAATAGGTGATATCTTATACATAGAGACATTAAAAGTGCACATTTTTGTATCTTTTGTTTTTGAAGCCCAAATTTGATACTTGAAATTGTTCTAATTCAACGTCACAATTCAGTACCCAAAGTTCAGATATAAAAATGCCACATTTTCTATAATTGATATCATATGCACTAGTAACCAGAATTTAGCTTAAAGTAGTAGTAGTGCGAGGTTGTCCGTAAAGTTTGAGGACAATCTCAATAAAATATTATTTACCCGTCCGAAATAAATAAAACAAGTATATAACTAATTTACTGATTTACTGATTAAGTGTACACAATTTTATTACAGTACCTGCTTAAATAATCGTATTTTCATCAATTTAAAATCATAAGAAACTCTCACCCGAGCACCCAAACAAATATTTCCGACGTTCCGACGTTCGAGGACGTCAACATTTTAACTATTCTCAACGTAGTCTCCTTTCAAACCAACACATTTTTACATCTTTTAACCAGTCATCAAATATTTTCTCAAACTGTTCTGTTTTCATTTTAAGATTATGTTCATTACTTCCTGTCTTAGTTCAGATAAATCGTCGAACCTTTGTCCACGGAGAAAAGATTTGATATGCGGAATACCACAAAAGCCATTGGCGCTAAGTCAGGGCTTTACGGAGGATGTTTCAGACATTCGAATCCAAGTAAATCAATTTCTAGATTAGTTTTTAGAGAAGTGTGGGCCGGTGCATTGTCTTGGTGTAATATCACTTGCTCTATGTTGGCTGCTAAATAAGGGCGTTTCTTTCTCAAAGCTTGAACCAAATCTCGCCTCAGTACCGGAAAGTACAAAACAAACGGACTTTTAATCGTATTGCATCTTAATTAAAAATAAGATTGATAATTTATTTTTATTCTTTGATAAACACCTTCTTAAACTGTTTATTTCATTTTATTTAGGTTTTAATTATTAATATAAGATCATTCATTATTTTTAAAGCAAATATTATGTTAAATACCTTGGAGTAGTATTCAGAATTAACAGTCTGGCCACGGGGTACAGCATGTGTCAGTAACATTCCTTTTCGGTCCATGAAGAGAATGAACATATTCTTTCCCATTGATTTGGTTACCTTTGCCTTCTTTGGTGGCGGTGAGTTACAGTTTTTCCACTGACTTGACTGTTGTTTAGTTTCCGGATCGTAGTAATGAAACCAGCTTTCGTCGGTTGTAATTATTCTGTCTAGAAATCGTATGCCACCACGAGAAACTTTTAATAAATTGATTTGACAATTCCATTCTTTTTGTTAAATGTTCTGCTGTAAGAAGTCGCGGTACCCATCTAGCACATACTCGATTCATATTTAAATCATTTGCTAAAATGTGGTGCGCTGTAGTCTTAGGAATGTCACATTTGTCTGCAACTTCGCGAACTGTTAGTCGCCGGTCACTGTTGATAACGTTCAGAACTTCACTTTTATCGCATCTGATTTCCTGAAAGATGGCCTACCTTCCCGCTCATCGTCTTCCAAATTGTCTCTTCCGTCCCCAAACCTTTTGTGCCACTTGAATACCAATGAACGACTAACTTTGCTATGTTTCTCAGACTGTTTTAAGAATTTGTGTGTTTCTGTTGGCGTTTTTCCGATGTCTACACAAAACTTTATAACCGCCCGCTGCTCCACCTTTTCCGTAAATTTCCTTTTTTTCAGTGATGCCGATTCTGGATTCAATGCTTCAAATCGAGATTTCTCCGCCATTTCGAAATTTTGACCATTCAAATTTAGCAGGTGTAACGTCAAGACTATTGTCGACGTCACAATGTAAGTTTCATGTATTTTTTGGCGGATTTTGAAACTTAAAATAACAAAAATATGAAAACACCAGCCTGCATGTTATGTGATATTTTCGCCGTGCTCCGGGTCCTTATTGCTTATATTTATATGAAGTAAGTGTTATTATTTCGCATTTAAAATTGGACAAATATTGATATAACCGAACTAGGATATAGTTCAGGATTACAAATATGCAAAAGAATTTACCTGAAATGCTATTTTTACGCAGACTTCAGCTTGTCCACGAACTTTACGGACAACCCTCGTAGTAGTAAGTTCTCCCATGTAATTGCAATGAACTAGTTTAAAAATAGTCAATTCGAACTTTTAGAATTTCATATCAACATGCGTTTTGTTTTGTTTTTTTTTTTTTTTTAATTTATAAAGACAACATCTGTATAGCTTTTCACAATACTAGTATTCATGTTGCCAAATATAAACTAATTATTTCGCATGAATATCTAACACAGTAAAGCCAAATCATATCGTTTTAATTTATTCATGAAGACATTTCCATGTCAACGCGCAACAGTTAAGATTAAACCGTATCAATTCCCAAAACGACAATTGTGAATACGTATTTGGATGACCTGTTCTAATACACAGGAAATTGTACGAGTTTATTAGATTAGCAATCTAAAAGTCATCACCTGATAAAACTTCGTACTATATCAACACATTTGAAGATTCTCAAACAAACAAACTGCCACATAAAAAATTGAATTTTAATTCATGTATTGATTATCATGTGTTCTCTAATTATCTTTATTAATGAATTTATTGTCCATGCAGCCGGCACTTAAAAACGTAATTTTTTCAATTGTTCAGGTTTCCAGGTTCATGTTTTCGTATCAACTTTGAAACGTACTGTCTTGACATCTTTTAAACGAAAGCCGAGAAGGATCATTCAAAACCCCAAAACCCCAAAATCCTACATTCATCTATCATGACTCCCGCGTTTACGAAAGCCAAAAAAAAATCGCACTTTACACCGAAATCTATTTTATAAAGTTTGTTAAGAACACGAATCCATTTAAAAACAAAGGTTCCGTTAAACCTTCATAGGGATACATCCAACTTTACCATTTGAAACGAACTTACATAGAGATTTATAATTTTTACAAAATTACGTGTCACTGATTACACAACTACCCAGCTGTGAAAAATGCAATCAACAAACTTGATTGGATTATCCTTATTGCTTATGAATATCATGTTATTAGAACAGTGTAAATTAAATTTAATTATGCAATATTTATGTGTAGTGAATTTTAATATAATGGAGACAAAAATCAAAAGTCCCATTCAATGTATTTTAATATGTAGTTTATGTGTAATGAGGACAGCTAAATTAATTTTGTTATTGTACGTTCTGCAGTTCTCAAGTAAAAGAAATAACAATTGATATTGTTATATAGTTTGCCTATTACAAGTTCGTTTTGTTTTTTCAATGACATCAACTGAATAAACGAATATCAGATTTTATCTTATATAAAGTTTAACATACAAAGGCAAACACGTGCTGTTTTTTTTAAGTCTAATATCTTGGCAGAGTACGTGCTTTCTTTGGTTTGGCTAACGGGCAAGTTTTATATTTTTTTTTGTAATTCAAAATCTGTGCACGAGGTCTTAGTTGTTGTAAGAACGGACTGAGTAACATTCAACAGTCTTCGAAATAGTCTTTTTCGCTGTTCTTGAGGCTTGCAAAACCAACATTGATGTGAAATAAAATGTTTTCTGTAAGACCAAAAGTTCATAATTTCCCATGAGCTCGATGTTAAACCAAATCTTACTACTTGTAAAGAACAAATACCCAAATATGATAAATGACGGGATTTCAATGAACGCTGGCATTATTTTAACCCGTTTGTGAAAGGGGTCTTGATCGGGACAGAAAACTGACAGTAAAACGGAGACAAATTCATTTTTAGAATTTATTTTCATATTGAAATTCGTTCAGGCCCTATTCAAATTCGTTTGAGGAATTTATTACTGGAAAAGTACGAGTGTAAATGGGGGAATACATCTTACTCAATCAAGTTTGAAACTATACACTTATCGTACGTTTTTTTTACGCAATAAAGATAAAAGCTTAGAAAAAAAATTCACAGTTTCACTCGTTAAAGAAATGTAGTACTGGACAAGAATGAGTTTAAATGGCGAATAATGTTTTTTAAACAAAATTTGCATACAAAAGCTGTCTATGAATAATATTAACCTATAATACATGAATGAGGAGTTTAAAGAAATTAAGTTAAAAAATGAAAACGCCAAACAACAGTGTCTTGTAAATATGTGGATACACTTTCAATAGTCAAAACGTTATTTATTTAAATGGGTCTTCATTACAAGAAGTTAGAACAAAACACACATAATAAAATGATATTTATATACATATATTTCGGTATTTTTTTATTGATGCATTATCCGGGTTTTTTTACTATCAATGCTGAACTCAATGATACCTACGAAGTTTTATATTATAGGACTTTCATCGTAGTTGAAACAGGGTTTTTATTCCAAAGGAAGCCACGGTTTGCAATGAAAATATCAATTTTAACGTTTTCAAATGAAATTAATTGAATGGAAAATTTCAGACTATAGACAAGACAAGACATGTGTGTAGATTTCTTAAAATTTTCAACTGGCTTCAACTATTACAAACAAAACGAAAAGTTTATTAAACATTTTAGCTAAAACAATAAATCTTTATTATTTTGTTTTCCCATGGAAACTATTTGTTTGTTTGTTTGCAAAGCTTACTTGTATGTGGTTATTGCCATCACTAGTCACTTCTAAGTATTAAAGATCAAGGACCTAATCAACATGATAATTTGTATTCAGTATAATCATCGGTCATGCATGACATATCCCAGGAAACGGCGCGTGCCGATTAAAACTTCAATTACTTCTTAAATATTGAATTGATTTTATTTGGAAAAAATTATAAGATCAAAATTAAATTATCTATCGAATGCATACCCTTAACGCTCACTAAAACATCTATTACATTCCTGAATGCACTTTGTATGTCCTGAGTGCACTCAGTAAGTCCTGAGCGGTTTTAGACGTACCGCTTGGTAACACAGCGTCCTTGCAAATAGCAAGCCTCTATTAAGAAAATAGAAAAGGAAACCAGAGCCCTATACGATTGTATCGTATAGTATAGAAATTTTATAGTTTATTCATTATTTTCGTTTTAAAAACAAGAAGAAAGTGATTTCCAATTCTACACACCCATAAAAGCACTAACTATTCTAAGTTTGTTGTAATTGAAATGTAATATATCTGTCAAGTGCACTGTATACGTACTGGTGTTGTTAAATCTTAACATATTCTAAACGTATGAAACTAATTAATTGCCAGTGACAATGTAAAAATAGGAAGATGCAGTATAATCGCCAATGAGACAACTCCCACCAGAGACCACATGACATAGAAGTTAACAACTATAGGTCATCGTATGGCCTTCAACAATGCGCAAAACCCATACCACATAGTCAACTATTAAAGGCCCGAACTGACAAATATAAAACATTTAACAGTCTGATTTTAGTAAATAATGAACGCAAAATGAAAAAAAAGTTCATCTAGAAAAAATTATTGCTGAGTTACACAGAATGATACTGTATTCGATGAATATGTAATGATAGATTTATACTAGGACGTCATAATTTTAAACAGTCTGGTAGAACTAATACGAATCTCATTTCAGAAACATAAAATCAAACACCAAGATAAATATCATAACCCTATACTATGATACAATAAGTTCTTATAAAACTTTTCCTATACGATTTTTGTTTTCGAATGTAAGCTTATCACTTGTGTTGCAGTTAATTTAATGAACTTTCAAAAGCCGAATATGTTTCTTCTTTACAAGCAGCTTGTAATGAATAGTGTAGCTTTTTTTTCTTAATCTTTTTTTGGGGGTCCGCAGTCATGTTATATATGAAAGTTAAATATTGGAACATAGATTCTTTTAATGAAATGGATTGAGACATTCTTTTACTCTATATGAAAATATAAGGAGATGCGGAATGATTGCCAATGAGATAACGATCACCAGATTTTATGTCGGTCACCTTCCGCGGTCTGCAACAATGAGAAAAACATACCAAATATTCGTAAGAACAAACAGAAGAAAGAAATTTATTATTCTTATATCTTATTATATAACTGAATATTTAGATATTAAAACAGTTTAGCCATTTCAATTATTTGTATTGTCACATTTTGGAAATTATTGATATTAAAGTAAAACTTTGACGACGGCAGTTGCTAAACATCGAATGTCGCTATTCTATCATGATTTGGTATTTTGATCTTACTTTTATTCCGAATGCATTTTTTTGCGGGGAGGGTAGGAAATTATCTGTATGGTATAGCCACGCTAACAAACGATAGCTTCTGCAGTTCTCTTTGTAGAGGCATTTATTTAGTGGAGTTGCCGTCGGTTGCTGAATCTGATACTCGAAAAACATTGACGCGTTGTAAACTATTAATATTTGACTGAGAGGAAAGTATTTGCTCTGTCATGATTTGTAATACAGAATGATTTTTGAATAGAAAATCTAACTACAATGTAGCGGTTAGACATACATGCCGCTAATTCGAAAAATTCTTTAAAAGCTGGATATTATGAAGAAAAATGGCGTGTGAATAATTTAAGTTTTACATATAAGCCCATAACGCACAGTCAGCTATAAAAGACCCAAAATAATATATGTAAAACATTTCAAGTGAGAAATCTATACAGTTACATGAAACTGTGTATTTAAGTATGCAACGATCGAAAACTTCTATGAAATTATTGCTAGTAAATTAGCTATTCCTCATTTTAAGAAAAACAGAATCTCAGACGGAACTCTAATTATCTACATTATATATATAATCCATGGAAACCAGGTGTGTAGAAATACCACAAAGGACTTCTTATTGCACTAAAACTACGTTTTTGTCCATGACATTTTTCCCGATTATTTTTTCTATGACTTATTTTCCAACATTCAAAATTAGTATGTCAGAAACTGTCAAACAGACAAATCAGGGTGTACAGTAATATAGAGCAAGGAAGTATTATACTGTATAATAAAATATTGAATCTATAATACTTCCATGATTAGAGTTATTGTTTTAGACTTAGGAAATTAGTATTTAATTGGGAAAGGAAAAATTGCGGGAATTATTATATTAGATGTATTTGTCGTATTAGTACAGTGAGTAGAAGGTATCAAGTTTCTGATTTTGCAAACAAAACCCATTCGCTATAATTTATGCAAGACATTAAACTCTTATTTGTACAACTTTAAATATTAGAATTGAATGGCACGAAATTTGATAAGTCTGTTAATATTTTCATCAATTTTGCGAACGACCTTAATAACGTGTACCTTCTGAATTATTTTATGACGGGATATTATATACTCTAAAATACATTCTTCTCTATATACACTGAATTGCCCTAAAGCAGAATGTCATCGTCAGATGTATAATTGAAGATGACACACATTTAAGTATATATACCACCCGCTGTCAAACCTTACCTGGATTACCGACCGTGCAAGGGCTGTTTGATGAGGACTGAATTGCACGATATTTACTAAACACAGTCGTTTAGCCGTGCTTTATTGTTTTTAGGTTTCATTTTGATTTTTCAGCCTTTTTCGCTGTGCATGTTTTTTTTTTTTTGCACCAGTGACAAATATTACAACTTTAATACAGAGTTAAAAGTAGATTAATTTGTTAATTTATTTATAACTTTCAACAAGACTATACTGTTTACAGAAAAAGTCAACAATATCAACATTTTCACAATCAAAGGTTTCATTAATTTTAATAAAACTTTTAATACATATTGTTTTATTTGTCGGTAATTGTAAAAGTTTTTTAGTAACCTTAAGGATACATAATTTTATCGATTTTATTTATGTAAACAATGACTATTGTCTGTTCTATTTACATGTGTCCCTTTATTGATTATCCGTAAGGAACACAGGATAGGAATACAGACGAAGAGAAAAGTAGATATACGGGAAAACGACAATGCAAATTAACAGAAATATAAATAAAAGTCATCATCATACAGAGTAACAGACTGACAAATTTATTGTACTAGTATTTAGTTTATTTCTATTTGATATTTTTATTGTCTTTCACAATCCTTGATTCCGTTTTCTCGTTTTAATTTTTTAAAGAAATTATTGCTTAGAGACCACAAATACTGAGATAACTCGAGTTTTCATATCAGTTATCAACACTCTTTCAGATAAAGAGCTACTGCATGTGGACATCATATTATTTACCGGAAATTTCTATTTTCAACTGGTTCACTTTTCTTGCTGCATTTTAAAAATATATCTTGGATCAATAACTTTAAGTTACTCATTTTCTTAATATGTATTTGTCATTAAGTCATTTTAGTTGTGAATATCGATAACGTATGGAATGGATTGAAGATAAATATATATCTATCGGGGTTGCTTCTCTGCTTGAGTGATTTACCTTACAAGGAGGCGGACACATTAAAGTTTAAAAGGACTTAACATCAGTTTGAATTAGTTTAACGGGGGCGTGGCTTATTAGTTTGACGGAGGTTAACCGGGTCTTAAAATAACTTGAATGACCGCAAGGGAATCTATTTGACTGGTATTAAAATAGTTTAAAATGGATTGAATAAGATAGAAAACCGTTTTTAATTTTTGTTAATCTGATTCAATATTCCAGTAATCTTTTTAAAGATGGTAAATACCTATTTGGCCGTTTAAGCTAAATGCTGGT
>JAASAO010001631.1:0-29502 GCA_017311375.1 Mytilus coruscus | reverse complement strand
CTGTTTATTTTTATTTACACCAGGTTAGACTTTTCATTTTCAAAACCTGTCTATCCCCACTACTCCCCCGTGCAATATAATATAATTTTATTAATGGTGGCCCTTTATGATTAACAATAATTGAAGAAAAAAAAATAAATATGATTACAGCTACCGACGACAACAACAGAACTAAAGGCTCCTGACTTCAAACAGGCCAGCCCAATATATTCGAGTGATATTCCCCAGCTCATACCTTGATGGTGTAAAAATCAGTTCATAAGAACAGAGTTGTCTTTCACATGAAACCACGGAAAACATTGGTTAATAGTTACTTCGGTATAACTGATCGAGAAATTAAGAAGGTAAAAACAAAACAAATATTAAAATTAAGACAGTATTCATGCAATCACTACAACTTGGATACAGTCACTTTGTTCAGTTAAGAGTTTGATTTTGACAAATAGATTTCAGATAATTGTTCTGCATACAACCCTATGGGAAAGCACATTGACATAGTTTTCTAAACGTTTTTTGGAACCCAATGACATTGCATAGTGTTGCAAACTGTAATGTGAAGATGTGCATGAAATTGCGGAGGTTATGAGAATTTCGGTCTGGTCAAACCAAAGTTTTTAAAATTGTATTTTGCTGCTTCTCTTCAAGCACGCGGCATTAATAAGTAAAAGCAGAGACTTGTCGGCTCGGAGTCAAAATATTGAATCTGCGTAGGATAACATGTCTTCCTGCGAACTATAACATCGCGAAGTACCACGTCACGCTCAGTGTGTCGGTATAATCCAAAGCACGGTTAATAATTCATATTACAATAACATGTTCTCGTCCTGAATATGCTATTAATTTGCCACTGGACATTAAAAAGCCATCCTTCATTACCATCTCATGTACAACCTTGCATAAAAGAGTGATTTTGCGGTCGTATAATGGTATGACGTTTATCGTCGTCTTCCGAAGACATTTGGTTTCCAGACAATAACTGGAGTATATATGTAAGTGTATGGATCTTTATGAAATTGTACCACAAAGTTTCATACTACATAAGGAAGGTTGGAATGGATTTGAGGGTTATTAATTGTCCCAACTTTGTAGGAATTAAGGATGGGGGGGAACCATTTTTCTTGTTTCAGGACAATAACTTAATTAGAAGTGTATGGATCTCAATGAATTTGTACCACAAGGTTCCATACTTCATAAGGAATGTTGAGACTGACTTTGGGGGTTATGGTCCAAAACGTTCAAGAATTACGGACCAAAACATCGGGAAAAAAACTAGGATTTCTGGTTTACGGACAATAACTTCAATATAAGTCTAAAATGAACCGTTTTAGGAAAAAGGGCTTAAAAACAATACTTTTCTTATACTTTGCATACGTTGCTCATATCTTGACCATTCAATGGGGTTTAATTCATAGTCTTGAATTCTTGGGGTTTTTTTTATATGCAGAATCTTACCGTGTATTTATAGATTCTTATTTTGGGGTCCGTTTTTAATTTGGTCCACATGAAGGTCCAAAGGGTCCAAAATTAAACTTTGCTTGATTTTAACAAATAAAATAGACTATTATGGTTCTATGCTTTGGTGAATCTAACCGTGTATTAAGAGTTTTGATTTTGGGCCCGGTTTTCAAATTGGTCCACATTAAGGTCCAAAGCGTTCATAATCAATTTTAGTTTGATTTTAACAAAATTGAAATCAAGGGTCTTTGATTACTTAATCTACGCATGTATGTTGGATATTGGATCATGATAGGTAAATATCCAATTTCATTTTTTACAGCTGAGGGCATTCCGGTGTTATGTTGCCACAGACATTTCTACCCACATGACTGCGTTTTTGACTGATAACCGAACGTATTTCGTATAATTACACGGATATCATCGAGTGCAAAATAACACTCCTTATCGCTTGTTATATACTAATTTCTTCAATAAATATTCATGAAAATAATTTTAAGAACATAGATAAATGAAAATGTTTTGTCGTGAAAAATATATCTATCATATACTTGTAGAAAATAATGGTATAATTGTACCCCTTGATATAACTTATTTGTACATATATTCATTCATTAAATTTGAAGAATTGGCCTTTTCAGAATCTAAAGGACTATGGGTAATATCATTGCTCGTGCACCAAAAAGAAAATAACGTTACGTCATTGGTTCAATTTCCTTTGTTTAGGACGTTTTAAACCAATCATAACGTTTTGGTGTACGCTTTTGAAAATATTACCCAGAATGCATTAGATTCTGAAATGGCGAATTGTCCTAGCCGTGTGATATGACTTTCGTTATCAACTGTTTCCGGTATATATCAACTGCTTCCGGTTTATATCAATTGCTTCCGGTTATTATCGCATGCCTTTCTTTAACGTTATCGCAAAGCATTTCGACGTCTTTCTGTAAATTCCGGAAAAATTAATAAAACCTCAGTGGTACATTTTAGTGAAAAACATAACTAAGTAGAATAAAAGAACGAATATTTAGAAACAGAAAAATTTTTATATTAAAAATGAAAACAAATAATACAATAAATGAATTTTATAAAGTTTTAAAAAGGTTTTCTGGTCTGTATGGCTTCTGCTGAAGTATATGATAAAAAGCACACAACATGTCATTTTTCATATCAGACCCCTTATCAGCCCATGGTCAAAATCATCCCTCGAGCCTGTCGGCTGTCGGACTATCATGACCTATTGCTGATAAGGGGTCTGATATGAAAAATGCCATGTTATAATCTATATTTATTATCATATACTTAGAGCAAATAACATATAGTTTTTACAGTATGATAATAGCATTAAATTTACGTGAATTCCATATTTTTCCGAAATGGTGTTTAGCGGGCTGATATGGAAAATTTATCACATGTTTCAACTATTATCACATGCCTTTCCGTAACGTTATCGCATGGCATTCCGGTGATACTCGGCAAATTCCGGAAAATACACCTGAATGATTCATTTTTCAGTGAAAAACATTACAATTAAAGTCGGGTACTAAACAATTATTACGATACAATATAATTATAACATATTATGTAAAATGCAAAAAAAAAAAAAATAAATTAAAAATAATAAATTAAATGCATTTTTAAAGTTATCAGCATAATTTAGAAAGTTACTTTACATATGTTAACTTTTCCAAACAGTGTTCATTATGTTTTGTTGTTTTTTTTTTTTTTATCGTCAATATAAAAATATATCATGCTGTTGTTCTTTTCCTCTGTTGAGGCATATGATAGAAAGATTTATATCGGATGTACTACATTTGGAGTCCGTTAACTTTTCACTTTTTGAACCTCTACGTGAGAACCACTAAAACGTATAAATATATTCAACTATTATTTTTCTCCATTGTTGAAGCATATGATAAAAAGATCATAACATGGCATATCAGATGTATTATCAGCCCTCGAGCCTTCGGCTCTTGGGCTGATATTGAACCTTGGGCTAATAATACAAATGATATGAAAAATGTCATGTAATAATCTGATAATATCAATAACAAATCAAGAATACCGAAAATTTGTGTTAACGTATGCGAAAGAATATCTAAAGAACGTTTTGCAACAAACGTGGGAAAATATGAATGCCTACTCAAATCCAATCTATTAGAAAAACTAATTTTTACAGAAGAGTGTCCACCATGCACTTGTACTGCACTAACATTAGAATAGTAGAATAGAAGTTATACAAATGGATGAAAATTATACTAAAAATATAACTGTTTTACAAATATTGATATAATATATAACACCAAACCAGAGTATACAGATAACAAATGATTATATCACTACAATATAACAGTTATTATAGTGAGCTTGAATTTCCTGTCATTCATTCATCATCCACACTAACGTGTCTCAGAAAAAATATATCTATGTACCTCAACCTTACTTTCAGGTATAGAGATGTGATTTTTTCTGAGACAATTGCTTGACCATCCACCAGAACTTGCGGTCATCCGATGTTCAGTACTTCAGTACTTTGATTTAAGTTCATAGACCACATTCATTCTGTGTCAGAAACCTATGATATGTCAAATATTTAATCACTATCAAAATTCAGAGTTGTATTGCACAATTGATAGAAAGTGTAAGTAGATTCACAGTTAAAATAGATACCGCATTAAATTTTAATTTTATAGAAGAAATTATGTATAAATATAGTTTGAAATTTTCTATTCAATATTAGATCGTTTAAAAAAATAATAAAAGGTAAGTTTTATGGATTTTTTAAAAAGATATTGTATTAATGATGAGTGATATTTTGTGAATTGTTTTTTTTTTTTTATTTCTTCTGTTAATATTTTTAAGAACTTGGTGGTAGGTTTGTTTTTATTCTATATAAATTAATTTATATAAAATTCTTTTATGAACCTAACCCCTTGACAAACTTAGCTGTTTTTGTCCATTGATAAATACTAGTGGATTAAATTCTTGGTGCTGAATCTAACCTTGTACAAATGTATTTAGATTTTGGATATTGGACCACATTCTGTACGTGCCTGTCTCAAGTAAAGAGCCTGTAGTACAGTGGTTGTCGTTGGTTCTTGTCTGTCATATTTGTTTTTCGTTAATTGTTTTGTTTAATCTGAGGCCGTAAGTTTTCTCAACCGAATTGTTTCATATTTTTCATATTGGGACCTTTTATAGCCTTCCATTTGGTATAGTGTTTTTTCTCATTGTTGAAGGCCTTACTGTAACTTTTAATTGCTTACAACAACTTTATTTGGTCTAATTTTTAAATTTGTCAGGTATTTGACCACATTCTTCGTTCTTTTACTCCATTTTAAATTAACTTATATAATCGCATTTACTCTCATCAACTCAATCTTAGTTGATCTGCACTGATGTTTAAACTTGTGCGAGATACATATTAAGCTAAGACGAGGACCATATACGCTTTCGTATATATTTGCTGTCGTTATGTTCTTACATGAAACACGTATCTACTGTACAAAAAGAACGCATTAAATAATTGTAAATAATTTTAAAAAGGAAGACTAATGGCCAATTTCCCCCTGAATTTTATTCACACCATGGCCATTTAAGCTCACCAATGGGCAAAGTGAGCTTTTCTCATCACTTGGCGTCCGTCGTTGTCGTCGTCTGTCGCGTCCGTCGTCCGTCGTCATCCGTTAACCTTTATAAAATATTCTCCTCTTTCCTCTGTTGAGGCATATGATAGAAAGATTTATATCGGATGTACTACATTTGGAGTCCGTAAACTTTTCACTTTTTGAACCTCTACGTGAGAACCACTAAAACGTATCAATATATTAAACTATTATTTTTGTCCATTGTTGAAGCATATGATAAAAAGATCATAACATGGCATATCAGATGTATTATCAGCCCTCGGTCAATATCAGCCCTCGAGCCTTCGGCTCTTGGGCTGATATTGAACCTGGGCTAAGAATACATCTGATATGAAAATGCCATGTAATAATCTGATAATATCAATAACAAATCAAGAATACCGAAAATTTGTGTTAACGTATGCGAAAGAATATCTAAAGAACGTTTTGCAACAGACGTGGGAAAATATGAATGCCTACTCAAATCCAATCTATTAAAAAAAACTAATTATTACAGAAGAGTGTCCACCATGTACTTGTACTGCACTATCATTAGAATAGTAGAATAGAAGTTATACAAATGGATGAAAATTATACTAAAATATAACTGTTTTACAAATATTGATATAATATATAACACCAAACCAGAGTATACAGATAACAAATGATTATATCACTACAGTATAACAGTTATTATGGTGAGCTTGAATTTCCTCTCATTCATTCATCATCCACACACTAACTTGTCTCAGAAAAAAATATATCTATGTAACTCAACCTTACTTTAAGGTATAGAGATGTGATTTTTTTTTTTCTGAGACAAGTGCTTGTGACCATCCACCAGAACTTGCGGTCATCCGATGTTCAGTACTTCAGTACTTTGATTTAAGTTCATAGACCACATTCATTCTGTGTCAGAAACCTATGATATGTCAAATATTTAATCACTATTAAAATTCAGAGTTGTATTGCACAATTGATAGAAAGTGTAAGTAGATTCACAGTTAAAATAGATACCGCATTAAATTTTAATTTTATAGAAGAAATTATGTATAAATATAGTTTGAAATTTTCTATTCAATAATAGATCGTTTTAAAAAATAATTAAAGGTAAGTTTTATGGATTTTTTAAAAAAGATATTGTATTAATGATGAGTGATATTTTGTGAATTGTTTTTTTTTTTTTTTTTTCTTTTGTAAATATTTTAAGAACTTGGTGGTATGTTTGTTTTATTCTATATAAATTAATTTATATATAATTCTTTTATGAACCTAACCCCTTGACAAACTTAGCTGTTTGTGTCCATTGATAAATACTAGTGGATTTAATCCTTGGTGCTGAATCTAACCTTGTACAAATGTATTTAGATTTTGGATATTGGACCACATTCTGTACGTGTCTGTCTCAAGTAAAGAGCCTGTAGTACAGTGGTTGTCGTTGGTTCTTGTCTGTCATATTTGTTTTCGTTAATTGTTTTGTTTAATCTTAGGCCGTTAGTTTTCTCAACCGAATTGTTTCATATTTTTCATATTGTAACCTTTTATAGCCTACTATTTGGTATAGTGTTTTTCTCATTGTTGAAGGCCTTACTGTAACTTTTAATTGCTTACATCAACTTTATTTGAACCTTGGTGGATAGTTGTCTCAGTGGCAGTTATACCTCATCTCCTTATTTTATAAAAGTCTAATTTTAAAATTTGTCAGGTATTTGACCACATTTATTCTGTGTCAAAAACCTATGCTGTGTCAAATATTTAATCAAAATTCAAATTCAGAGCTGTATCAAGATTGAATTTAGTATCCATACTTGTCCTAACTGTTCATGGTTCGACATCTGCGGTCATATCATTTTGTGCCCCGCTGAGCATTTTGTTTATATTTACAATTCATTGGATATTTAATTTAACTGCAAAAGCCACCAAGGGACGGTGGTGCATGGCAAACTGGGGTTGGCACATTGTATACATACTAGTATTTATAATTTGATTAAAATACCTCGTACCTGATGAAGAGGGGTTACTATACATTGTAATTTGACTCAGGCTGCACCAAGGAACATGTCATACACAATTTACTTGTGAAAAGAACAATGCAAAAAAAGTGCTTTAAAAAAGCTAATACGTGCAGAATATCAACCGTCAAGTAGCTGAATATGATTAATTTTACGTTAAATGAAAAGACTTTAAACTACCGTTGTATCTTTCATCTGTAATGCTTATAGCACACTTAAACTTTAATCTAGTACAGAAATGAACTCCAATAAAGCATATGCATTATTTAACGTTAGTATACGTTCATTTTAACGACGTTTTTCTCACAATGACTTTAAACGTCCATGATAGAAAGGAAGGATATAGGGTATCCATACATGACACAACATCAGAACATGTACAGCAAAAAACACAATTCTAGTTCTTACCGTTAGCCAAACTTGTTAAAACACAACAGTTTTACTATTTTTATTGTCGTTTTTTTTACTCCATTTTAAATTTATTTAACTTATATAATCGAATTTACTCTCATCACCTCAATCTTAGTTGATCTGCACTGATGTTTAAACTTGTCCGAGATACATATTAAGCTAAGACGAGGACCATATACGCTTCCGTATATACTTGCTGTCGTATCTACTGTACAAAAGAACACATTAAATAATTGTAAATAATTTTAAAAGGTAGACTTATGGCCAATTTCCCCTGAATTTTATTCACACCATGGCC
Organism: Mytilus coruscus; assembly: GCA_017311375.1. Lineage (NCBI taxonomy): Eukaryota > Metazoa > Mollusca > Bivalvia > Mytilida > Mytilidae > Mytilus > Mytilus coruscus. The sequence continues at coordinate 21,700 of JAASAO010001631.1, read as the reverse complement.
ATTTTAAGCTCACCAATGGGCAAAGTGAGCTTTTCTCATCACTTGGCGTCCGTCGTCGTCGTCGTCGTCTGTCGCGTCTGTCGTCCGTCGTCGTCCGTTAACCTTTATAAAAATCTTCTCCTCTAAAACTACTTGGCCAAATTTAAACTAACTTGGCCACAATCATTATTGGGGTATCTAGTTTGAAAATGTGTCCGATGACTAAAATAGAACATAGGATAGAAATGCAAGTTTTGTCTATTATTTCGTAAACCGTTATGAATACAGAAAATCTGACATGAGCAAAAATGTTCAGAATGTTAAGCTCTGTTGTCCATACATGTCAAGATCGTCAGGCGACTTCTTATAGGAGTTATTGCCCTTAAATGACAAATTTTACCAGTTTTATTTCATTTTGCCTATTATCTTGAAAACTATAAAAGATACAGAGAAACATTAAAATTCAAAATGATCAGCAAGAAAAGTTCTACAAATAAGTTCAATTGTCGAAATCGTCAGCTGACTCCTTATTAGAGTTATTGCCCTTGGATGATGATTTATACATGTTTTGCGTTTTGCCTTACAAATGTATATCTTTAAAATTATAACAGATAGATAGAAACTTTAACATGCAAAATGATCAGCAAGACAATATCTACAATTAACAATATTGAGGAAATCGTCCGACGTCTCCTTGGAATTATTGCCCTTTAATGAAGATTTTATCATTTTGTGGGGTTTTGCTTTACATGATAAAAATTATAATAGATAAATAGACACCTTAAATCTCAAAATGACCGATAAGGCAAGATCTACTAACGAGTCACTTTCCTGCCTTCTTTTGTGTTTTGAGCAAAAACTAGAGAAGATGGAGAGAAACTGTTTTTTTTAAGCAGACTAAATGATCAGCAATACAAGTCCAACGAAACAGAGATTTTGTCATGAATTCTATTCTCGTCTTCTATGTTGGAGAGTGTCCTTTGTTGAATATGCACATAGACCTAGGTTAGCGACACAGGCTCTTTAGAGCCTCTAGTTAAAAAGAATATCAATCTGTAACTAAATTCTCAGCACACATATCGCAACCCAATGTATGTTCTCTATGGTTCTAACAATATAATGGGTATTTATTAAACAGATTACAAAACTATAAACGCCTAAAGGGTCTGCAAAAGTCCAAATCGGAAAACTTTTGAAAGATTTTGGCAACGTTTAAGTAGTTATCGTCAAAATGAATAAACAAAATAAAATAGTTAACCAAACCAAAACTCTTGATTTATTTCAAACCAGGGCCATTTACAAAAGTCTATCAATCTTAAAGTTTACTTAGATTCATAGTACCACATCCCAAAGTGTACACTCTAAGGGTTTTACAATGAGATCGCTTAATTTCAAACGTATCACCAACTTATAAACGCCTAAAGATAGCTCAAAATCGCGATTTTGCAAATTTTGCTCTTTAGTATTTATTCTAAAACGTACAAGAAGGTCATCGTTAACCAAATCCAAAATTGTGTTAGAAGTAAAGCTATTCATTGTCTTTCACTAATTCATTTTGGCTATCGACGGCCTTCGATGCAAAATTTTACAAAAACATGTAAAAGCAAATTTGTATCTTCAACAGCATGCAACATGTAACGCTGAACTAAACACTAAACTCCGAAACATATCAATGAACTAAAATTACAAAAGATATTTTAGATATATAATTTAAACTTTTAATAAAACATTTCAAGTATGATAAACATGTGAAAAAAGAACATTTAGGACCCTGCGAGTGGAAATAAAAGATATTGAAAACTAGGCTCTAACCCTTTGCAATTTTGTATTACAATGCCTTCAACAGACACATACATATAGCACTGAATAGTATTTTGATTTCAGGGAATATCACAGGCACTCGTCTCAGAAAAAATTCCTATATACCTTCATAAAGGTATATAGGATTTTTTTCTGAGATAAAATATATAGGAATTTTTTCTGAGACGAGTGCCTGTAGGGAATATGTAAAACATTGTTACAATATATAACGTCATCTTCAATTTGCAATGTGCAGACCAATTTTAGATTTTGAGTGAAATAAGTCCAGGAAAATTGGTCTCGTCACTTTCAATGACCCCCAAACTTTTATTCCTAAAATTGGAAGAAAGCCACATGTTTCTTAAGTGCCTGTGCTTATGGCTATTTCTGTGCTATTTGACCCAGCATGCTGCCAACAATCAAGTTTCGATGCTTTACTGCTTGAAAAAAATGGTCCAACAAGTTCACGGTTATGAATGATTATCAAACTATCGTTATTGCAATCCGGAAAAGTCAAAACGAATAAAATAAACCACCAATTATTGAGGCAAACTAAAAGAAAATGATGAAACTCAACTAGTCGCACAACCTTATGTTTTGTGATTTGTGACTTAATAAAAAAGTTGTAGCAATTTTATCACATATTTTATTTTTGATATAAGTCAAGAAAGGCGGAAAGTACAATAATGTTCCGAGCATCGTGATAGACATCTTATTTTGGACTGCTTCCTGGTGACTCATAAGATGGCCTCCTAAACATCGACTTGGAGTGTGAACTTTTTTTAAATAATCTAAATAGCGTATACATATTACCGTCTTAAATGCTAAGTTTGAATGTTCGTGTAATATAATATTATCAGCTGAGGGGCGGTTCAAATTTTTCACATAAGATTTGTTGTTGGCAACCTCATCCCCTCCCCCACTCACCCCATCATTCTTAAAACCGCAAATGACCCTCCTAACAACATAGTTTAAAAGTTTGACCCCCAAAAAAAAAAATAAAAATCCCCATCAATTAACAGTTGTGAGAAGTAGATGACTGCCAGCTACATAGTAACAGGCTTTGAGAAATCCTGAGTATAACAAAGAGTTTTTCTTCTTGATGTTTTTTTTTTCTTTTGTCAAATAAGAATATCTGACACTTGCATGTAGAAAATTGACAAAACAAGCTTTTAATGAGAAAAAATATTGCAAATCAACTTGAGCCTTCATGTACAGAATGACGTCATACCTATACATATTGTTCCTGATTTTGAAAATGCTAATGCTTAATAAGTAAAGCTATTAAAGTCACTATTCATTTTAAACCAAATTTGTTTATATACATGAGCATGTGCAATGAAAATGATTGGATGACGAAGAAAGAAAAAAGAGAAATTTCTTTTCCAATTTACCTTATTTTACTGCAACCTATAATTCTACAAATTTTATATAGATAAACTTTCACTCTTTATTATGAATCGGTGGCGGATCCAGAACTTTTTATAAGGGGGGCACTGACTGACCTAAGTGACCTAAGGGTGGGCCCTTCAGTCATGCTTCAGTGATTCCCTATATAAGCAACAAAATTTTACCCACAAATGAGGGCCGGGCCCCAGCCCCTCCCCGGATCCGCCTATGGAATGAATGTACATTTGCTGGCACAGTATAATTTGGTTCATTAAATGTGTACAAGATTTATTTGAGATAAAGAAATATATATTCAAGTCAGGAACATTTGGTCTTTGTAAGTCTTGTATATTTTGTATATTTTTAAAATTTTGGTTCATTTAGATGTTTTAGAGTTTAGTGTGACTTTCTCAGAACTAAAATGTACACATTTTGTATAAGGGCCAGCTGAAGCCCGCCTCGGTGCATGATTTTCTCACTGTGTTGAAGATCCATTGTTGGCCTTAGGCTGTTTTCTGCTCTTTGGTTGGGTTGTTGTTTCTTTGAAACATCCCCTTTCAATTCTCAATTTTATTAAAATATTTCAACGTTAAAATGTTTTACGTGTATTGTTTTGTATATGTGAATGGTGCCCATCAAGTATTCTTATGAGGGTCTGGTTAGGGTTTACAAAATAAAGACGAATGGATCAAATTTATAGAAAAATAGACCCCCAAAAAAAAAAAGATTAGAAAAATAGAAAAAGAATAGAAAATAGAGAATAATGGGTGTTAGAATATAAAGAAAAGAGAAACATATGGAATAGAGAAAATTACCTTAAAAATTAAAGAATACAGAAGTGAAAGACCTACCATCCAGACTATCTAATATTCTTATTCGATATCGTTGTAATAATTTATAAAATAATTATACCTATTATCAAGTGATTTAAGAATATACACACCTTTATCCCAAGAATCACATCAAAATGATTTAAACACTTTAGAAAGTTGACTATGAGTGTTCAGAAATTTTCCTCTGGTCAAAACTAGGTTAAAATGTTTCATACAGTTAAGTATCACTAGAATTGTAAATTTACACATCCTATGGATAATGAACCATAACAGATGACTGTGATATAAAAGAGTGATCGGATTCACTACCTTGAGAGATTAGGCATCCTGTTGGTGCTTTACACTATCAAAGATTTAACAATGACACTCACTTCAATATCGTCAACAATCTATATATATACTTGTCAGTCATAAAACTTTAATCCCTCCCCAAGTAAAGATATATTTTAATGGTAACCCCCACCACCACCACCACCACCACCACCACCAGTATGATATTTTTGGCAATGATCCCCTAAAATGCACCAACCCCTCAGTTGATAAATAATGACTGTTCCCTAATGGCTGATTGGCCTCAGTCATGATCAGTCATCATGCAATTCTAATAATCTTAGATAACCAACTTTTCAAACTTAAAAGTAAAGATCATGAATCCTTATTGTTCAGAGTTATAAAGTCTTTTCAATTCGTCGACATTATCTCCGATTTAAATACTATTGATCTGATAACCGCTGTGCATATTTTAACGACAGGGCTAGTTTTCTTATCAGATAAGTAGTAACCTACCTTGTCAATGTGATGTTGTAATCAATCGTTTTATTTTAACCATCTTTATATAATATTTCATTGTATTATTTAAATTTGTGATTCATTTGATATTTAAATATAATAATTTTATATTTTATTATAGATAAAAACATGGAAATTTGAGTCTTTGATTCATTAATCACCTTAGTTCAAATCATAAGTCAGGCGGTCTATTCTGTCTACATTAAGTAGAAAATACACGGGGCTATGAATGGCAATATACAAGGAAAGGAAAACATTGTACAACGTAAAACGAGGATTAAATAGAGCAAAATACAGAAATTGAATCCAAATGTAGATGCTTTTCTTGTTAATCAACTTTGAAAAAGTGAAGTTTATAGCTCAAGAAGAACGAATAAAGATATTTTATAGTCTAGAAATATCGGGATATTAATTTCAAACGGCAACAACAATCAAATGTGCGATAAACTAGAAAACTTTTAACAAAACTCTCACATAGATCCCTTACCCCCAACGTTGACTCAATTGTGCATATGGATAAGAAAATGTTCATGTTTTGCTTAGGAAAACCATCAAAATAACTTTGAATCCAAATTCAATATGCCTTTGCACAATTCTGCAAAAATTTCATTGAAATGCTATTCTTCGTATTTACACATCTACTTGTCTCTGGGATAATTTACACATCTACTTGTCTCTGGGATCATTTACACATCTACTTGTCTCTGGGATCATTTACACATCTACTTGTCTCTGGGATCATTTACACATCTACTTGTCTCTGGGATAATTTACACATCTATTTGTCTCTGGGATAATTTCAATCGTTATACTTATTTGTCGTTTTGGTGTAATATTCGATAATCACAAAAAACAAATACACACAATTTTCATTATTTTATAGACTCTTTTTGTATTTGCATTAAATGTTGTACTTTAAGGCGGTAGACCTTGGTTCAGGGAGATAACTCTTTAAATCAGTTATGCGCTTGTAGAAGTCAAGTTGCATCTATGTATTTTAAGCATTTACCGGAAACAGATTGCTAATAATCTATGTAACCTAGAAGCTTATAATATATTTATGAAAATGATTGACACAAACGTACTGAAGATTTTAAGAGTTATTTCCCTTCACCAAGGTCTACCTCCTTAAACGACAAGAATTTCCATTGATAAAAAGCAGATGCAATATACTTGGATTACCTCGTGGTTCCTCAGGATGCTCATTAAGAATGTTTACAAGCTTGGGATACTTCGACGTCCACAGTTTACCCATATATGGTAGTTTCTGTAACCAATGAAAAAGGATGAAATAAAAGAAGTAGGGGAGATATGTAAAGTTTTCATTGTATAATTGTAAAAGTTGTTCCAATGTTATAGTAGGCTCCATAAAAAAAGTCGAGTTCCGATAGTTTTGTCTTTCATTTTGTTCAGTGAACAGTATAAGATATGACAAAATGAGTAGAAATGCGTCATATTAACTTGGATCATGCAAGGGTTAGGGTTAGGGTTAGGAAGGCAAGCTTCACATACTATTCAATATGTTTGAAATCGAATTGTATCACTTTAAAATTATCCAATAAAAACCTCCTTTACGCAACAAATGCGATAAAGGAATTTTGACTAGGTCTTGTCAGTCATTTAAAATATTGGTAATGTTTGATTGTTATTAAGTAAGTCAGGACACATATACATTGTACATGATGTGGATTACTTTAAAAAAGGAAATGATTTAAAAAATACGCAGCGACGACGAGATTTTTTTAAAGACCTTGACTACCCATGAGGATATTGCACGGTGGACCGTTTAGGTAATAAACTCATCTCCTATCTTTTATTCCTAAGATGAGGTTTTGAACTTTGCCAGGGCAAACACTTACGTTAAGGATGCCCATTAAAGATTTGTCATTTTATGAGCAGAACCTCTGCCATCAACTTGGATGGAGAACTTGGTGGAATTATAGAAGATGTTATCCCGTACAATGTTATCACGTCCTCCACCAATATTCAAATGTCCAGCGTTCTAAAATAGATTTTCAAACATGTATTAAAACTATTCATACTGTTTAGATTTACTACGTTCAAATGAATGGTTAATGTTTAAAAAAACAACAATACAATATAAGATAAATTCAGTTCTACGTAGCTATGCATTTTACCAGTGTGTCCAAGGGCAAAACCTGCCATCATAAGGAAGTATTAAAGCCATTTATATATACATGTAGTATTTATATTCATTTTGCCATTTTGTTGGATACTGTTTTTTTTTTTTTTTTTTTTTTTTTTTTTTTTTTTTTTTTTTTTTTATTTATTACAAGTTATTTTTAGCACCAACGTCTGCAGTACACTTGAATATTTCGCGCACCACATCAAATTGGTAATACGATATTTTTTCGACTATTGTTTTAAGATAGTACTCTTCTCCTGTAAGATATGTATAGTATACTGTTCAAATATGCTTCAGGGATTAATATAAATCGTTAAAGTGAACATTTGAGTTAAGTACACTGTCTATGATAATCTTTCAACAACATGACATCGATAACCTTTCAGTCAGGTGATCTCCACTAAGAATGGAAAAAATGTTTCCGTTCTTCTTAAAAATTTGTCTTTCACCAACATAAAGCAGCATACCACTCCCGCAAATTCATATCTGATAAGCATTTGGGTCAAATTTATCCTCCAAAAAGAATTAAGATAAGTAGATTAAAACATGCACCAATACTCTTTGGGAGTTCATAATTTTGCCGTGGCCTTGTATGTGTGCTATTGAAAACGTATGAGTAAAGGCATGTTATAGTCTGTTTTCTTTAACCGTCGATAGCATTATTAATTGATTTTTTTTTTTTTTGTAGTCTGTAAGGTTTGAGCTTCATACAACATGTACAGTTTTTTTTTATCTTTAAAAAGTCTACGGATTCTTACGTTATAGAACACGTTTTTCTCCACCAGTACGCTTGAATATTGGTCATCTAACATCACACCTCGGACATCAGCTCCATAGTAATATTGCAGATTGTGATGAATGTGATTATATCGAATAACTGTACCTCGCTGCAGACAAAATGTAGATTGAATGATTTATCGATAGCCATTTGCTAAATGTTCAGTGTTTGAATTTACATATTTATCTTTCATTTCTAGGAATATGATTGGTTGAAAGCAACCGTGTGGAGACCGTGTATATTCCATATTGGGTTAGTAGGGTTCAATATTGGGTTAGTAGGCGGGGCTTATTTCAATACACGGTTAGTAGTGGTGTTAAGTCCCTTTATAAAAAACAACACGGTGTTGAGGAAAATCTTAAAGCTTTCAACAGTTGAAGAAATTCATAAAACACATTTAAAAGTTACAAGTTGTTATTGTTGACATTTGTTTTGAATAGACTCGAATGGAAGTAGGTTCTTAATACTAACAGTATTGAGGACTTGATCATTTTAATAGGCCCTCTTAATGTTAAGATAGTCGGTAAGATAAATTCGTTACATAGTGTGCTAGTGACTAATACAATATATATGGGGTCAGTAAATTCCATATGGGATTCGAGCTTCGCTCTCACCCCATATAGAATTTTCTGACCCCATATATCGTATTAGGTTACTAGCGTACTATGTAACTAATAATATGTTAGAAAAGGCCAAAATAACAGTTATTTATTTAGTACTTTTTTTAAAAGTAAATGAAAAGTAGCTCTTTATTATGTCACATAAGTTACATCCATGCATCACAACCTCACACACAATTCTAAAGTGTATCGATTCACAGTTTCTTGAGTTATATAGATTTCAAGCACATTGGTATAAAAAATAGCACTCATTCTGAGAAAAAGGTTTTCAGCTGCACTTACACGCCTACGAATGTATTGCTCCACGCTTAATCCATATATCAAACTTATAATAAATACATATATCAAACACTGGTACATTGAATAGTGGCCTTATGTGTCAGATGCAAACCCCAATTACCACACTTCACAATTATTTAAATTAATACATATCTCAATGTTTCTAATATATTGAGTAGTTGCGCTCTGTATCACGTTATCCTATCTTCCAGCACATACCAGAGCGTAAAACATCACAATCATTGGACTTTAACTGATCTTTAACACTATGGTATTTTTTAAACATAAGGCTCTATAAGGTCTATAAACTTACAGCCGCCCAATCTTTTCCAGAGTGTATCGCTACACAGTCACTCGAATTCATACAGATTTCAAAAACATTGTTATATTGAATGCTATGGTCGTTTTCCTACAAGTAATACAAATACATGAAGTTACACCGATCATTCCGTATATCGAGACTCCGTATTCGTAAAGTTACACATATTTATCAAATTGATTGTGTTTTTTCTTTTAACTGAAATCATGTAATTAGTCAACTGGAAGCGGAAATATAACTGTCAAGAAATGTTCATGAACATGGATCTCGTCAACTACCAATAAACTATATTGTTGTTCCTTCGACAAATCGTGCAAGTTTTCTAATCTCACGGATATGTCCACGCTATTTATAATTTTTCATATCCGACACAATTACACCTCAGAGATAAAAGATTAATTTTGTGGTGATTCTACTTGAAAAGTACCTTGCCAAAATCTAACAACACATCTATTCAAGGATAGGGATATCAATGTTAGAGTTTATACTGCATTTTTAATAAATTTCTGATAAAGATTATAACATAATGTTGAATGCTGCACCCCAAATTCTGACATTTTTACCTATTATGTCTGTTTATTTTGTTCAATCATTGTTGTCAATATAATGGATTTTTATGCGACTGTCATACAAGTGAGAGGTTCAGTTAGCTATAAAACCAGGTTTAATCCACCATTTTCTACAAAAGGAAATGCCTGTACCAACTCAGGAATATGACAGTTGTTTTCCATTCGTTTGATGTGTCTGAACATTCGATTTTACATTTGATAAACGACTCTCCGTTTTGAATTTTCCTTGAGCTCGGTATTTTCATTATTTACTTTTTGTAAATAATTATGAATTAACATCTATTTTCATTGAAATATATTATCTGAATGTAACACAAATCAACAAATTAACCATTTCAGACGCATTAAACATAAAAATGATTTACCGTCCATCTTATTGCAGTATATTGTCCTCTATATATTATATTATGTTCGATGTGACCACCAACGCCATCTAGTGTTATAGCATTGGCATCGGACGACGTCACGCGACTAAAAAAGGATATTTCGCTGTCAATAATGAAATTGTTTGAAGGTCTATCTCCACCTGAAATATAAGATAAACACACATAAGTCTTGCTGCGAATTCGATCTGTTACACGTATGAGACAAGACCATACTATTGTGTTCAAATAATTACGCGGAAGTTTTTGCTGTTGCAGGAGTATTTTCAAGGTATTACATGAACGTATTTAATGTCCTTACAGTTTTTCATGTTTATTTTGAGTGCAATGACACTTATATTGGGCAAGCACACAGTTGTTAACTTTTGGAAACAAAAGAGACCCATTCTCGATCTGTATCTTTGAATGTTATAACTGTTAAGTTCAATCTGTCTTTACTTACTTATTCATAGCCAGACGTGGATCTGTGGTGTGAGGAAATTGAAGTGGTACACGTTATTGTCCTGATCGGATATACCGGATAATGTTAGGAGAAAATGTTTTGACTTATAATTCAAAACACTTAAGTTTTCCTACCACAGGCGTAGATGGCCTTAGCCGTATTTGCACAACTTTAAGGAATTTTGGGTTTTCAGCACTCTTCAACCTCTTGATTGCATTGGCTTTTAAACTTTTTAAAATCGATCCTACTAATGAGTTTCATGTAGGCGAAAATTGCGTGTTTCGTTACAAAATATAAGTCTAATATTTTAATGATTGTTTGTATGTCTAACAATCGTTTATCTGATCAAAAACGTGACGTACACCCTGTGCTTCCCACCTATCCGCTGAATTCGCCACTGGTACCGGCGAATTAACACCAATAATGATCCACATAGTTAGCAGTACTTTCCACTCTGTACGAGAATTGATTTCTAAAGTGGACTACAAACCGATCATCTAGGCCTTGTTACTCTTAGGACCCTTCTTTAGCTGTAAATAATTATCAAAATTTTCGTATAACTTATGAAAACTTCCCTGTTCATAAACTTGTGAACGCTTACTCGAACCAAAACTAATTAGATAGACTCATCCACTATGTGTTTTTGTAAGATGTATTTCTAGTTGTATCCATCTGATGAGTTAAACCTTTTTCAACCGATTTGTAGTTTGTTCTTATGTTGTACTGTTACACCACTGTCCCAGGTTAGGGAGGTTGAGCGCTCACAAAATGTTAAACCACGGCACATTATGTGCCTGTCCCAAGTCAGAAGCCTGTGGTTCAGTGATTGTCGTTTGTTATGTCAGTCATTTTGTTTTCGTAAATTGTTTTATTATAAATTATGCCGTTAGTTTTCCTAATTGAATTGTTTCATATTTTTCATGTCGGGCTGTTTATAGCCGAGTATACGGCATGGGTTTTTCATTGTTGAAGGCCGTACGGTTGCCTATAATTGCTTACATCCACTTCATTTGAACTTTAGTGGATAGTTGTCTCATTGGAAATCATACCACATCTCCATATTTTTGTATTTATGTCATTTTAAAATGTATTTCTCTCCAATGTCTACGTATTAGATGGTAGTTTATCGAAGTTCAAATTTCGGAAATCAATTAGGAATAGAAAATTAAGGTAACATAAAAACTAATGGAATGAATGAACTTTAAAGAAAGCGAAGCCGGGTGCGTCGACAGGGTACATGCATTCATGCATTTCCTGCTCCGTCATAATATAAAATTCGGAATAGGACAAACCAGTCAAGACCAGACGACCATACTGGTATCTAAAGATCACAAACCGCGGCAAACATGTCGCTAGTGATTTGAGACACCGCAATATCGTATTGGTCAATCAGTTCGAAATGATGACAGTCAAATGTATGTAGTGTCGATTTCACTCGTTCTTCTTCATAACTCTGTTAGAGGATTTTTTTGTGTAAGTTTCACACCCCCTTTTAATAAAGTCTTTATATTGTGAACATGAAGGAGCGTAACATATTTAACTCCAAAATATGGAGCAGATGTTACTGCTAAGAAATTGGAGGTTGATAAATGAGAAGTTAACTAAATCCATTTCGGTTGCTGTGTCCGAAGCGATTTGGCAGCCCGCTAAATCTCTTACCAAATTCACAAAAAGCCGTCGGTAAAATTTACACTGTTATAACACTTCAAACAGGTGCGTTTGACATGGACAGAAACATTACATACAAACAAGCATGTACTATGTATGTGAGCCTGTAATTCAGTGGTTGTCGTTTGTTGATGTGTTACATATTTGTTTTTCGTTCATTTTTTTGTACATAAATTAGGCCGTTAGTTTTCTCGTTTGAATTGTTTTACATTTGTCATTTCGGGGCCTTTTATAGCTGACTATGCGGTATGGGCTTTGCTCATTGTTGAAGGCCGTACGGTAACCTATAGTTGTTAATTTCTGTGTCATTTGGTCTCTTGTGGAGAGTTGTCTCAGTGGCAATCATACCACATCTTCTTTTTTATATGTACTAAATTAAAAGACTTTTAAGACGACCTTTATAATACGATAAAATTTAGAAAATACTTTTGTTTCTTTTTCCTTTACAATTTGTCATATTCAAATTACAATGCGTCCCAAATAAGAGAAACACAATATGGTCGCTATAGGGACAAATATGTGTTAGATATTTACAAAGAGGATCTATAACTACTGCTGAAGTCAATCTATTTTCAAAATTGTAACGGATTCTAAAAGGTACATACGTCATCTTTTCAATGCATATCTGCCAAATCAGAAAAGTACTCCAGACACAGAACCCCAAAGGGATTACGTATCAACTAACCTTGTAATGTTACACCGCCATCACCGTCATGTAGATAACTATTTGAAATGACAAAGTTTCTACAATCCTTTCTGCAGTACACATTATACGATCCTGTAAAAAAAGATGTAGTCTCTGTTCGATGTATTGTTGACTAATACCTTATATTCGTGCTATTATCTTTATATGTTAACTTCCTTCTACGTCATTTGTTCTCTGGTTGAGAGCAGTCTCATTGTCAATCAAAAACGCCTTTCTATTTTTATATTAGTATAATCCTAAAATAATTTCTTTTCGTACAAGACAATTTTCTATTTTTCTGTCCGTAACACAAAAAAAAAAAACCCAGTAAAAATTCTAACTTTATGAACTGAAAAAGGCTATTGCAGAAAATACATTTTATTTCACTAGTTAATATATATGTAAAACTATTTGAGCAATGTGTATTCATTTTGCTAGTTTCAATTTAATGCGAACTATTTCATGAGTCTAAACGAGACGAAAGATACTAAATGAAAAAATAAAAAGTCGAAAGTTGAGAACCAACTGACGATGCCATTGCTAAAAAAACGAAAAAGAAAAACGAAGCACGACAGAATATAAAAATAAGTAGGTGGTATAATTGTCAATGAAAAAAATATCCATCAGAGTTTAAATGAACCGATGTAAGCCGTTAAAGGCAACCGTACGTCCTTCAACAAAGAGAAAAACCCATTCCGTATAGTCGACTCTAAATGGCTTTGATCAAAACCAACGGTCTAATTTATAACAAAATATACAAAAATCAAATAAGACATATATAAACCAACGACAACCACTAAACTATAGACTCCTGACTTCGACGGGCGCTTACATAATGTGACAGGGCTAAACATATTTTTAAACACTCATATTACCTAAACTAATTGTTTAAATCTTCTGAAGCATACACAAGTGTGCATACGATTTCGATATTATATGTTTTCTTGTTTGCACTGATTTTCCATTTCCTATAAATTTACACATACTTAACACTACGGTGCTTGTCTGACCTAGTTTTGAGTTGATTTATCACCATGGATACAATCGATATCCCTTTTTCTCTATCCAAATAAAGGGTAGTAACTCAAATCCGTCTTCTTTGATATTTCAATTTAAGTGCCCGGAATCTATTTTGAAAATACAGGGAATAGACCTTTTCCCGAACTTTTACCTAAGGGGATATATTTTTTTCGAGTACATTTTGTTTAGTCATGAGGAACCCGGAAGACACTGTTTAGAAAAAAAAAATGCCAAACATTATCGCTCTTTTATTTAACATAAGTTTTTAATTACCTGTATTCCGTATTTCCATACTATGAATTGTTATATTTGAAGAATCCTGTGCTTGGATTCCGAAATGGCGACATGCTTCCAGAATGAAATTCTCAAATACAACATTTGAAGTGTATCTGGTTAACCTATAATTTAAATATATTGGAATTGTATCATGTTACTCTATAAAAACGACCTTTAATACAAAGAAAGATGATATCAAGGTGGAAATCAAATCACATGTGTAATAGAAACAGACAGCCCCATGCCCCTGTTCCTCATAAAAAAAAACCCATCAAAACAACAAAACAAACAAAACAAAAAAAAGAAATGACAAACAATTGTCCATAAAACATTATACACAATTTTACAGTCAGCAAAACAGACCCCCCAAAAAAAAAAACCGGAGATGAACGAAGAAACTCCTGAAGAGCTTTTCTGGATTAACCTTCATCAATTTAATACTGTGGTAGGATAAAACAATTATTTCAACAGTGACACATCCATCAGAAGCACTGCTTTTCCATGGCTTGTTTCTTACTACTTAACTGTTTGTAGGTTACTTATATAGTTTAATTTCAATTAATTAAGTACCAGGGATGACACTTTTTGACGCTACACTCTACATATAAAGACCACCAGCAATGGTATTGAACAATATTGCAGTTCTAACTAAGAAAACTCACTGTATACAAGTATCTATCATTGATCCATATATCACGTCGAATGTGCTGTAGAGTCCTTTAGAAAATGCTGGCCATATATACAACACTCCTGTAGTTCTATCAATAAAATATTCTCCTACAAAACGGAAAAGTTGTAACAAATTTATATCGCCATTACTAAAATCAGGCACCAACCAAATTCATCTTTTGTTTTTTCCAGTGATAAATCAATTGGTTCAAGTTTTTTCAAAATAATTTTCAAAAGAAACAAATCACTTTCCCGTCGCTTCATTTTTCTAAGAAACTTAGAATCAAACAACTTAATTATAGAAATCCATTGCAACTATCCCTTCCCAATATCTGACTAACATTAGAGGAATGGTGGTTCATAAAGATATCAAAATAATATACAGTATCAACCCTAGATAATTATAATACCTCGAGCAGGGTCTTGTGATTATATAGATGTCACGTGTTGATACAGGTGTGACATTGTGATTATATAGATGTTACGTGTTGATACAGGTGTGACATTGTGATTATCTAGATGTCACATGTTGATAAAGGTGTGACATTGTTATTGTATTGATGTCACGTGTTGATACAGGTGTGACATTGTGATTGTATTGATGTCTTAGATTGACACAGGTGTGAGATTAAACAAGTTATATACTATTCTCTTTCTAAAGATTTGTATCAATTTGTTTTTTCGTTAATCCTTAGCAACGCGTTTTATAGAACTATGACAAGGATACAAAGATAACCAATAGTTAAGAAAAGATCGATATCAATATTAACCAACAAGGTCAACGTAATAGATTCCAACATACTATGATGATAACAAGAACCTCCCACCAGAAAAAAAGTGATTGATACTATCATCAACACACGAGGTTAACCTAATTGGTCCCTCCCAACATACTATGATGATAACAAGACCCCCTCCCCAAAAAAAGGATTGCAAGGTTAATCTTAAAGATCCCAGCATAGCCTGATGATAACAAGAACATCCCCTTCCAAAAAGGTTGATATCAAAATAACCAAACCTAATAGACACAAACATACCACGATGATAAAAGGACCATTCTCCTCAAAGGAGTGATTCCTAAATCAATCAACAAGGTTAACCTAATAGATACCAACATACCTTGATGAAAAAGGACCATTCTTTTTCATAGGATTGATACCGACATCAACCAACGAGGTAAACCTAATAGATACCAAAATACCATGATGATAACAAGAGCCATTCTCCGACAAAGGATTGACACCAACATCAACCAACGAGGTTAACCTAATAGATCCCAACATACCATGCTGATAACAAGGACCATTCTCCCTCAAAAGATTGATACCAACACCAACCAACGATGTTTACCTAATAGATCCCAACATACCATGCTGATAACAAGAACCGTTCTCCTCCTCCTCCCAAAACAGAAATTAAAAAGGTTTTAATTAAAATAATGTTACTTACGGGTTCATCAATTTCATCTAAAATGTTGATAAATCTGAAATATCCTCCACCGGGGTGCGTTTGTCCTAAAATAATTAACTTAATATGTGGGATGTAAAGTGTTATATTCCTGTCTTAAGCCATGCAATTATTATCAAAACTCAACAAAGATACAAGGCCTATAACTTGGTGTACGCCAGCACGCGTTTTGTGTACATTATTAGTGGTGATCGAATCAAAACAATTGGAATGTCAAATCAAATACGAAGTTCTAAACAGTTAAATCCGAAAATTCCGAAAATTCCGAAAATTACTTGTTGTTAATTGCTGTTGGCCATACTTATTTACAAATTATCAAATCTTTATTACCTGTGTACATATTTCAACTAACTCTAATAATGAGTTTCTTGACTCCTGTGATTGGTACTAACAACAACAACAACAACAACAACAACAACAAACAACAGTACATATCGTAGAGTTTTCACACTTACTGAAAGCTACTTCAAAACACTGTGTTCCCAGACTAAAATATTAATTAGTATTCTTCCAACAGATTTAATGAAAAGACATCATAAGAAATCATAGAAACGCATGACCATGTAAATTAAAAATTAATGAATAATTTATAATAACATAAAGATAACATGTAAAGAAATTTGAAATAATTGATTATTTACAAAAATCTCGGTTTTTTTTTTATTCATATTTTCGCGGGACTTTAACAGGAAGTTAGTTACCCATGCGCATTACGTATACCCGCTCTTTTCCTGTTTAAACGATAGAAAAACAAAGAACGAGAAACTTGCCGTTTATCAAGTATCCTTATGGTAAGTAAATGTTTCTATGAGGCTATAATGGTTTTCATATGTATAAATTGTATTGAGAAATGCTGAATTGGTATCAGTATTGCACAATCAGAGAAAAATATAACGTCAACAAATGTAGATAGTAGAACACAGGGAAGGGCCTAGTCAAATAATTATGACGTCTTGAAGGCTATTTTATTTTTGCTTTGACGCCTTACAGTCGATGTAAGGCGTCAAAAAAATATAATAGCCTTCAAGACGTCATAATTTGGACTAGAAAGCCATATAGTGAATAATATAATATATAATTTCCACCAATTTTACTATTTTTAAGAGCATTTAAGGTGGAAAGCATATTTGTTTCTCTTTAGTTTAAATTTGAGACATTGATATGCTTGACGTGTCGGATAAGAAAAAAGGGGGGTGTACGCAAGCGCTTTACACTGGTAAATGTGATCTAGTGTTCCCAACACGTATACTATAGATATGTGTCTTCTTTTAGTTAAAGGCTAGGTAAACTGCATGCTATTGTTGATAATAAACAATAAATTTGGACTGAACAACAAAATATTGAACGATCATGTGCATGCAGGAATTTAAAAATTAATAAAATGTGAAATTTATATTATTTTTACAATTACGTTAAATAATACCACAAAGTACAATTACTTCACGCTATGAGAAGGAACAGGCCCGTAGCCAGGAACTTCCAAAAAGGGGGGGAGGGGTTACGTGGACTCGCGTAGCTCGCTTTAACTGTTACAATTCAAACAGCGCCGACTTTTAACAGTGCTTATTTGTTTTCAAGGGGGTTAGTACGAACCCCCTGGCTACGGGTGTGAGGAAAATTGAATGTTCATTCATAACTTTTCACCTAATTAACCTATCTACACAAGTCATTCTATTTTTAAACCAAGTCTGTCTGACCCTTATCTGATCTTCAGGCGATCTCTGTGTAATACGAGAAATTGGGTTAACATAGCATGTGCGCCCAATCAATTATGACTACTTTAAAATCAACATGATCATGCGCTTTAATAGAAGTATTAAAACGAAAAGACGACACAACTTTAAGTAAACAATAACAACAAAAGGACAATATTATATACATTAGAAACTTTTAGCTATTTGTTTACTAAGAAAATAACATTATCATATACAAGGCAGACAATTATTTACATGAAGGGTTAAGACAATTAAATATAATACAATAAAAGAATAAGCTGATTTCAGAATAAAGGAGGTAGCCAAGATTGCGTTTAGCATAAATGAGAACTTGCACAGTGAAAACTATCTTGACAATATTCGTAGACTTCGTATTCTTTAAACATTATCATGTACTCGTCCTGAATGTGCATTTAACCTGCCGCTGAACGTTAACACAATAGCCTTCCATTATCGTGAACATATATTATCTATTTTACAGAAGTTTGTCGAAGAAAGCAATGGCTGAAATGAATCTAAGTGGAGCAAAATCAAAATCAGTTTTGGAATTCCAATCTACAAAATCATCAAAGGTAGGTTTTAGTGTTCCGTGTTAAATACGGGCGTATCATGCGCTCATGGTGCAGTTCTTTATTTAATGATGATAATAATAATAATTAATAATTCTTTATTTAAAGAGGTTACACAGTTAGTTACAAAATAATCTTCCTGAGGCCCTCATGAAATACATTGAAATGTAACAAATAAAGAATTACAAAATAATCGAACAAACACACACATACGAAAATGTTAATGAACTTGTGCAGTTATCAATTAAAAACGTGAAAGGTAAAGTGTTTTCAGGGTAACTAATTACAAAGACAAACCTGCAATTTACAAATCTCGTGTAGAAGCTTCTTCATTAAATATCAAAAACTACCAATAGTAAATATTGTATGTATTTTTTATTTCTCATATTTTTTATTAACGATTAGCTTATTTCTTTATGTGCTTTGCCATTATGGTTTTATTTTCATTGCTTCTTGGTGATATCTAGAAACATATTTAAGGTGGCTCAAGTTTAGGATATCTTTTCAGGACATACAATTTATATTTATTATCATATCTTATCTTTTCTAGAGGTTAAATATACTGCAAAAGTATGAAGATGTCACTGAGAAACAAATATCTGATAAAGACTCCTCCTGCTTGAAGTCTGCCGCAGAAAGAACTCGATGTGGTGGAAGAAAGTTAATTGACATGCAAAAAGGACAAAAGAGACAAAGATAACAAATGAATTTATAAAATAAATCTTGAATCAAAAGAAATATCATTGTATTACTATAGTTAATGTTGTTATTCAGTAAATTTGTATTCGTGTAATGGATTATACCAATTATAGCCTTTAGATGTGAGGGTAATATATATATCATCAAGGACATTTGGTTTCTAGTGGAGGGTTGTCTGGTTAGCTGTCATGCAGCATCTTCTTATTTCCATATGTACAAAAAATGTATTGCGATCATCCTGTACACTCGTTAGATCTAATAATGTCTTCACTTTTCTTGGGATATACTACTATAAAGAATGGCTTAACATTTGGTCAGTCACTTAACAAAGACAACTTGTAACGTGTGAGAAATGTTTAGAACTATTCAACATCTTCTTTCTGTTTAGTGATGCTTTCTGTGGTGGGAATAAAGTGTGTTTCAAAAATTTGATGCAAACTGTGAAATCAAATTCATTGAATCATTTGTATTTTATAGCTATTCAGAACAAGAAAAACTACAAGTAGGAATAGATGAAATGATGGTGTGTGTCCGCTTGTATAATTATATATAGTTATCGTTATACAAGTGGACACACCATCATTCACTATTCTACTTGTATTTCTTGTTCTCAATAACTAAATACGCATGATTCAATAAATTTAACAGGAACTCCCAAATATATCGGACACTACAG
Source organism: Mytilus coruscus (assembly GCA_017311375.1). Taxonomy (NCBI): domain Eukaryota; kingdom Metazoa; phylum Mollusca; class Bivalvia; order Mytilida; family Mytilidae; genus Mytilus; species Mytilus coruscus. Next base: position 1,930 of record JAASAO010001631.1, on the reverse strand, counting down.
TAGATCACACCAACCACTAACTTTACTGAGAAAATAGACACAGAAGCCAACAAAGATGTTAAGATCTGACATTTATGGTCAAGATAATTGACTTTGTACAAGCACGGAATGTTGGATTATCTCCCATTTAGCCTGTCTATCTAGTTCATATGTGTCTTGGGAGGAAAACCAAGACATTGAAAAACCCTGCACAATCCAGCTGCTTGTCTACCATCAATAACAACAGCACAAATTTGGAAAGCAGGTCAAAATGTGTATGCAGCTTTATGATATATTTTATTTATGTACTTTCAACTACTATTCAACCTTAAATCAACGTTGAATGGATGTTGAAACTTTAACGTTGAAATTTCAACGTTGATTCAAATTTTCAAAATCAAACATAAATTTGACATTGTTTTAACGTTGAGAAACAACATTGTTTCAACGTTGAATCAACGTTGAGTGCCTGCTGGGACAAGTATAGACAATAAGGAGGACATTAAGCATAAACTCGACAGTACTACATCATGTAAATGTCTCATTAATATAGTAGTATGTGTATGTGTATGTTAGGTTATGTATTGAATTATTCAAACTAATAGCAATGTATTGATAATCAGAATATTTAAGAATTGCACTACATTGTTAAATCGATAAATTTTCAGAATAACTTTGTTCAAAGGATCAATATCTTTATATGGTTATTTTAGTATTATATGTAATCTGCAAAATATTTAAGGGTTCAGTAATAATAAATGACTAGTATCGTTCTTGTTGTATTTAATGTAGAACTACAGATACCTGCTCGCAATCCGAAATGTGTTTGTTGCGCCAGTGAAATTGTTCTATGTTGAACATCTAAAGTTTTGATAGGGACAGCTTTATCGGCCCAGCTTTGATACCTGTAATATTAATATTATGACAAATAATCTTCTATAACAACAGGTTAAAGTTCACATTTAATTCCCTATGGACAATTTTTCATATTACCGACTTTTGGCTCCAATATATCAAACTTTGTATATTAAATCTGCTTTTAAACAAGATTTATACCAGTAAACGTAACCTCGAACTTCCCGTATTAAAATAGTCTATGCAAAGGGAGACAACACAACAAGAACAGACATAATCGAAACAATATCTTTATCTGTTTGAGCCAAGCGTTTTCCTGAAAATCAGGCAGATTCGTTCATAATATTATTTAAGGAATTATTGTAATATTTTTCTGTCTATGAAGAAATAACATAAAAAAATGTGGTGCACACTGAATAACCTGCGTAACGTGTTATATAAAAGTGTGCTCCACATTTTGAAGTTAATCGAATAGACAGAAAAAATATTATTTATATAATTTAATTCAAATTCCATTTTAAGGAGTAAATCATGAAAAAACGTTGATGACGTCAAGGTCACATGACAAAAGCATGTCTATGAGCTGATAGACAAAAAACTTGCCGCCAATCAGAAGACGTATAATATCCAAAATTAAATTATTGATAAATACCAGTAACCATAAACCCAGATATCCGACTGATTGGCCCATTTCTTTGGTCTGTCGCTAATATACTGGAACACTGTACTATATCTCTCTCCTGATTGAACGTTTGTTATATTTATAAAGCCCTGTAAGAGTAATATGTTAAATCAAAAATCATCCCGAATTAAAAGTTGTAAAAACATCGACGATCATTGTATCTTTTTAAAACGTTTTCGATTCACTTCATCTACAAAAGCCTAGTTGACATAAGCGATCCTTCCTGAAATTTAGATATCTTCATAAAATAAGAATAGTTAACATGAGAAAAGTTCTTTTCAGATATGGAATCCTCTGTCTGTTAATTTTTTAAACCTCTGGTTTTCGTCAGAAATGAAAACATCACTGTATACATTTAATGCGTCTGAAGCGTTTTATGGTTTACCTTCATCAGGAACACTCAAACAATTAACA